>JAKSZT010054548.1:5087768-5116932 GCA_026826555.1 Tolypeutes matacus | reverse complement strand
TGTGAGATCAGGTGTGTGGTAGACAATTATGTGAGGTCAGGCATGAGGTAGATAGTGGTGTGGGACCAGGTGTGAGGTAGACGACTATGTGAGATCAGGTGTGAGGTGGACAATGGTGGAGGTGGGGAGAAGTATCCAAATGAGAATCTATTTTGAAGAACGAGCCCAAGGAATTTGCTCCTCTCTTGGATGTGGAGGAAAAGGGTGTTGAGCATAGCTTGAGAAGCTGGAGGGTTAGGACTGGCACCAGCTGGGGCAGGAAAGACCAGAGGTAGAGGACTGGGGATGGAGATCAGAAATTTCACTTCAGACATTTCAGTTTGAGGTGAGTTAGGTTTACGAGCACTTACCCCAGCACAGTAGCCCCATGAGCTAAGGCCTGCATTCTTATTTTTGGTTTTGTGTTGCGACAACTGTGACTGGCAGGAAAGATGATTTACCCAGAGTCGCACAGCAAGCAAATAGCACCTCAGGCAAGGTTTTTCAACTCTGAGTCGAAAACTGTTTCTAGTGCACCACAATGGAGAATCAAAGAGTGCCACCAAAGTGGAACACTGAGGAGAATTTACTTTTCTGTGGCCCCCTTGAAGGCAAGATTTAAATCAAAACTTGCAGACTCTAGGATTTAGAGAATCTGAGATAAAAGGAGAGAACAGTTTAATCTTAAATTCACTTGGAAAACCAAGAGGTCTTTTTTTTTCCTTAAAAAATAAAACAAGTCTGAGGTGAGCCTAAGGCCAGCGTGCAGATTGCATCAGAGAGACGGAGATGAAAAGAGGAGAGAGGAAAACGGGCATGAGCCCTAAATCAGCACGTTGAAGGGGCTGGCCTCCCAGGCTTGTATTATCAGACATCAGTCAGAGAGGAGAGGGATGCTCTTTTACTGGCTTAGAAGAAAACTGAAATAACACATTAATTTTAGGTTCTTTGATTTTTTTTTTCCTGGAGATATTTTGTTTTGATACATCCAACAACAGCCAAAGAGGAAGCCCAGAATACAGACATAATAAAAGCAGTTCACCATCCATACTCGTTAAGCATAAATTCCACTGCCTTGATCTTTCCCAGCCCAAATGGGCAGCACTTTAAGAAGCTACAGGACATCCAGCAGGATTTGGAATGTATGCTCCCCAGTGTAACAGAGTTAGACTCATAATTTCCCTACACATGGCTCTTTTGCCCCTTTTATTTGAACCTACAATTAGCACTATATTCATTAAATATGTGTCCCAGAGACTTAAATCTTCCATCTGTTCATATGCCGGTTGAGGCCTGAATCTCAGCAGAGTTGCAGCACCTACTCTCCAGTTCACTGGACTCGCCCAGGACAACTAAGAAAAGGATGATGATGGACGACACCCATCCCAAAAAAACAAAGTATCCACAACTGCAAGCAAGAGAGTTCCATCCATCTGCCCCCATGAGATCTAAGCCCCCTCTCAATCAGAAACAGAGTGGGCATCACCATCCCAAAATCCTCAAGATTGAGGAATGAACAAACATAAAGGGGGAATGCAACTATGGACTTAAGTAGACTTATTATTATTCTAGCAATGGAAGAACTGGTATTGATATAAAGGCAGTGGCCACCAGAGGTTCTGAGGGGAAGAAGAGGGAAGAGTAGGTATAACATGGGGAATTTTCAGGACATTGGAATTGTCTTGTATGATGTTGCAATGACAGATACAGGCCATTATATATTTTGTCAAAACCTATAAAATTGTGTGGTGCAACGTGTACACTATAATGTAACTATAGGCCATGATTAGTAGCAGTGCTTCATTCAATATGTGTTGATCAATTTTAAGAAATGTACCACACTAATGAAAGATGTTATTAATGGGGGAATGTGGGGGAGGGGGAGGGGACTGAGTTTATGGGAATCCCCTATTTTTTTTTTTTTCAGGCAGTACAGGGGATTGAACCTGGGACCTAGTACATGGAAGCAGGTGCACAAACCACTGAGCTACATCTGTTCCCCCCGCCCCAAATTTTTGATGTAACATTTATGTAATCTAAAGCTTCTTTAAAATTTAAAAAAAAAAAAAATGTAAAAATTGAAATAATTTTTTAAAAAAAGAACAAGCCTTAAAATTTTAAAGTTCTAATATTGGAACTTCTTCTTTCACCTAAAGGCTCTGAGATCTATTAAAAGTCAGATTCTTCTGAGAAAAACAATGTTTTACAATTGATCGGAAGACCAATAAGCATGGTAGGAAGGGATTTAACAACAAAAAACCCAAGGCACAAAACGGAAAGGTCTTCCACCATTTGGCAGAGTGCCAGTTCCATTGCTGCCTTTGATGCCATGTTCAGAAAGGAAGTTACCAATGTTTGGGTAAAGAAATGAGGAAAGAAACTGAAACGGGTTGTCATCCAATCAACTAGCATTTGTTGTCCAAAAATAGAGACATAACTATAAAAACTGAGACTTGAGACAGGGAGGTAGGAGATGGTATAACTGAAATAAATTCCTTGTCTTTTACAATGCAGAGTCAAAGATATTATATCAAGCTGAAAAGTCAATAAATAGGAAGACAACTACCAAAAGAACTAAAAACAGGAATTGTTCAATGTACTTTACTTGGGGTAAGAAGAGAGAGTGAAGGAAGTGGGGATATTTTTACCATACTCTTCTGTACCACTTGCTATTTTAAACCATGTACATATGTTTCATTAAAAATTTAAATTGGGAAGCAGCTGTGGCTCAATCAGTAGGGCTCCCGTTTACCATATGGGAGGCCCCGGGTTCGGTTCCCGGGGCCTCCTGGTGAAGGCAAGCCCGCCCGCACGGCGTGGTTGGCTGACCCAGCAAGCACAAGCAGCAAGGGGGTGATAAATGAATAAATAAAAAAAAAAAATCTTTAAAAAAAAAAAAAATTTAAATTGAACAAATATATTAAAATTTTATTTATATGAACTGGGGATAAGTGGTGAGTAAGACACATGTATTCCCTGCTGTTTTGAAAGCTTATGATCTCAATACCCTGAAGCAGAGGAAGAGGAGAAAATTGGAAGTACAATAAAAAAGGAAAAAATGAGGAAAACCTATTTCTTTTTCTTGGTAGTCCCTTATTCCTCTATCTTTGATTAAATTTAAAATGAAGAAAGGCCTCAATATGTTCCCAATTGGTAGACTTTTTCTAGCTATACAAAAGTATAAGGTATACAGGTAAGTTATACCTGACTCTACCATGTTCCATATCAAAACCCCCTCTCCCTTCCTTCTCTCTTTCCTGATAAGAGCAACATGGAAGTTCCTCTTCTCAGCAAGAGTAGAACCACCCACAGAAAAAAATGTGTAGGATGAGTAGGAAGTAGGCATAAGAGAGGAAGTAAGTACTTACATATCCCTTTGATTCTGGAACTCTGGTCTGGCTGTATACTAGCTTACCAGACTCCCCAGCTGGATCACAAAGAAGATAATTCCAAAAATAAATTGCCAGAAGCAAAGGGGTTAATAAATTTAAATATGTTAAAGGTGAATCATTCACAGAACTTCAGACTTCAAACATGGAATCATTAAAACTATTAATGTTGACTCTCAGTTCTGTTCTCCAAAAGCTGGGGAGTGTCAGGGAAGTTCTATTTTAATAGCTCTGGAAAGGCTTTCTTCTCATAATTTGTTTCAGACTCTTTCCTAGGATACATTGAAAATTCCTGATTTGGGTAATTCCCTAGAAAATCCTTTGCAACTCAATAAGTAGGAGTGATAATAAGTATAGAAGTCATTGACATAGGAAATACAAAAAAAAAAAAAAAGAAAGAAAGAAAGAAAAAGAAGCCAAAAGTTCTTCTTTTGAAACATAAATAAAATTGATAAACCTCTACTTAGACCGACCATGAAAAAAAGAAAGATGACAACAACACAAATATCAATATTGTGAATGAACGAGGGGTCATTACCACAGATCCTACAGACATGAGTGTTATTATGAACAACTTAGATGAAATGGATAAATTCCTTGAATGACAAAATTTATCTAAACTAATGAGACAAAGTAGAAAATCTAAATATCTCCATATGTATTAACAAAATTGAATTTGAAATTTAAAACCTTTCCCACAAAGAAATCCCAGGCCCAGTTTGTTTCAATGGTGAATTCCATCAAATATTTAGTAAAAAATAACAATCCTACACAAACTCTTTCAGAAAATAGAGAAGAAGGGCACATATTTTATGAGGCCAGCATCCCCTGATATCAAGCCACAGTCGTTAAAAGGAAAGAAACAGAAGTCCAATATCCATCATGAGCACAGGCACAACAGTTCTTAACAATGATTAATGAATAGAATCCAGCAATATAAGAAAAGGATAGTACATTGCAACCAATTGGAGTGAATCTCAGGAACACAAGGTTGGCTTAACTTTTGAAAACCAATGAATGTAATTCACCAAATTAACAGTATAAAGGAGATACAGATGAAGCATTTGAAAAAAATTCAATACCTATTCATGGTAACAACTTTCAGCAAGTTGGAGTAGAAGCAAACTTCATCTGATAAAGAGTATCTACAAAACAATCCTACTGCTAAGACCATAACATTAATTAAAAATGCTTTTCCCCAAGTCAGGAACAAGATGACTATACATTCTCATCACTGCTACTGATCTCAGTAAAGTTTTAAGGGGTCCAAGGTGAAGGACAAGTTGCTCTCTCTGGCCCTTCTTATTACTAAGAAAGAATCCACCATGCCAGTGCTTCAGGAGGACCATTTGGAGGCTTAATTCCCCAATTCCCATTTCTGGACCTTAACTTGCCCATCTCCTTCCACAATTATGTGAATTCCTATAATAAGTCCTTAGTTCATAACTCTCAGAGCTGCTCTGCTTCTCCAACCGAACCTTGACAGAACCATCCCCGCGTCACGCATTGAAAAAAAAAATAAAGGAGAGTCCACGAGCAACTCATTCCTGTTTTCAGAAAGCAAACATCAACACTCACTCATGGTCCAGGAAGCCGTCCAGTCCCTACTACATTAAGTTTCTATTGTTATGTACCATATTACCACAAACTCGGTGACTAAACAACACACATTTATTATCTCACAGCTTTCTGTGGGTCAGGAGTCTGGCGCATTTTAGCTGAGTCCTCTGTGCAGGGTCTTAACAAGGCTGAAATCGAGGTGTCAGCCGGGGCTCAGCGTCCTCTTCCAAGCTTGCTGGCTGCTGGCAAAATTCAGTTCCCACCGCTTTCTGGCTGGCTGTCACCTGGAGACCACTCTCAGATTCTATAGGCCAACCCCGGTTTCCCCAGTTTCATGGCAGTTTGCTTCTTCAGTGGCAAGAGAAGAGCATTTCTCTTACTTCAAATTTCTTATTTCAGTCTGCTAAGGAGTCTGACTAATAGAACATTATCACAGGAACGACGATTTCATCACCTTTGCGTTTAGTACATAGCCTAACCAAGGAAAGGACTTTCCCAGCAGAGTCACAGGCCCCAGCCACGCTCAAGGGGGAGGGATTATGCAGGGCATTTTTAGCAGGACAGGACATTCGGGGGCCACATTAGAGTCTGCCTCCACACCCACTGACAACATGCTGTGAAGAAAGAGCAATCACTAAGAACTCTAAAAGGGATACTGACTACAACAAGGCTCCGAGGACGTTTTGATGACTAATGGTTTTGCATCTTTTTAAAAATAAAAGATGGTGAAATGGGATACTCTTTCATAACAGGACATTGTTAAATGATATACTAAGGGGAGAAGAGCATCTCCTTGCAGAGGTTGGCAGACTGTGTAAAGGTCCAGAGGATAAATACTTTAGGTTCTGCAGGACATACAGTCTCTGTTGCAACTACTCACACCTTCCAAGTTGTAGCTTGAAAGCAGCCAGCTGCCTGTTTTTGTAAATAAAGTTTTATTTATAAATAAGCCACGCTCATTTATTTATGAATTGTTTATGGCTACCTACCCGTCTTCTAAGCATGGAGTTGCTGAGTCACCCCCAATTATTTGTGGGAATGAAAGAAATGCTATTTTTTGCCAGATCAGCAGTCCAGCCTGTCCAGCCTCTTTTCTGCCACAGTCAATGTCTGGGTGGTGAGGCCATGGGAATGGCCTTCTGTGATTTGGTTTGACCTTTCACATAGAAATCCATGATTTTAAATGTGCTAAAGCTTTCTTAATCATTTTGTTTTCAGTTCTTGGTCTTTGATTTGGGGACATCTGGAGGGTAATTTCTTCTGTCTTGTTGTGTAAAAAAGTACATCCATTGATGCCTGCTCTGGCTCCCGTAGTTGGAAGGACCCGTCAACTACTTTATCACCTTAGCGTTCAGCCTATCAGAGAATACCATAAAAAGATGTGGGCCTTGGAAGATGGATAGAGGAAAGAGAAAGGAATTCCAAAAAGGGAGCAATATAAGGTATTAGAAGTATGTCATAGAGCTGAAAGAAGGAAGAAGTAGATAGATTGACATTACAAGCCAAATGAAGTAGGACATTCATTCTGGGATCATGGGAAGTAGAATTATAATTGGCAGATGAAGTCAGATCCTGAGAGTTTTGACCAACAGAAAGGCAGAAGGGGAACAGTACATGGATGTTTAACAGGGAGGATAACATGCAGAAGGTGTATTTTAGGAAGATGAGACAAGTGAATAAAATTCAGAAATAATTAGTACAGCTAGAAACCATCTGTTTCAGGTATGAGGTGATCAGGCCTTGGAATAAGTGTGGGAGTAGAAAGGAAAGGAAAAATCTGGAAGACATCTTAGGGAAAATCTGACATTTTTGTTCCTCCTATATATAGTCTTTCTCCAACCCACATTGTCCTCAATTTCATAACTTTGTTAACATCCACTTTTAGCCTTATAGTCTAAAAACCAGTATCTGCTTATGTATTTGAGCTGGATAATTAATCATAGAAATGCCTACCACTTATTGAGTGCTATTTAATTTTCACAACAACCCTCTGAGATAGGTACTATTTTTATTTCCATGACAATGATGAGAAAACAGAATGGAAGAGAGGTTAAATAACTCACATAGCCAACATCAAAGTTCTAAATCAAATCTAGATCTTTCTCCCTCCAAAATACCATGATATACAGCCTCCATAAACCATTAAGTTAATAAATCTATGTACACAAAGCAGTGGTAAGACTTGTTCTACATTTGAGAGACACAATTTAATATGCTTTTGTCACAAGGAGGAGTCTGAGCCATAGAATGCCATTCAGAGGCTGATCAAAAGCATAAACCTGCATCTACTTACCAAATTGAGCTTGAGAATGGAGATAATCTTAATGATTTAAACCTACAATATCTTAATTATATCACTATATAGATTTTGTATTTCAGCATAAAACAGAAATTTATGAGATGATGCTTTAAAAATACCAAGCAGTGATATTGCATATATAAGACTGTTTTTACAAAATATAAATACAAATATATTAGAGAGAAGGAAAAAGAAGAGCAGCTAAGTACTCCAGGTGAGGCATAGAGAAATTGAGAGGTGACGACTTTTGTTTGTTTGTTTGTTTGTTTATTATTTTTATTGGAATAATGAAAGTGCTCTGGGAGTGATTGGGGTGATGAATGCACAAACATGTGATTACACCAAATACCATTGTACTCTTTGGATGGATTTATGCTTTATTAATATGTATCAATAAAATTGGAAATAAAATACCAAGCAGAATGCCTGGCTCATGACAAACCCTCAGTAAAGACCGTTTCCCCTTCCCCTTCCCCTCCTTTTATTCTCTTGTACTAGTTACTCCTCTCTTATATTAATATATTAAAATGTAGAGAGCAGTTAGTTTAATGCTGTTTAAGGAGGATTACAAGTAATTTGAAGAGAAAGGGGAAGCGGCAAGTCCATCGACTGCACATGTTCCCAGGAGCCTGGGGGAAAGGAACCACAGGGAGATTTTACAATTTTTAGGAAAGAGGGGGGAACTGACGAGAGGTTGGGGGAACCAGAGGGCTTATTGCAAGAAAGAGAAATGCAAGGGTTCACGTCAATAACCTTTCATCATGACCTGAGAGCATGAAACCCTCTGTGGCTCGATTTACTCAGATAATCACATTGGTTCTGCATTTGGCATACCAGAGGACAAAAAGCTGTGGTTCTGTGCAAATGGAACTGCCCTTTGGACGCTGATTTTTCTCCCTGAATGAACTCACAGCAAGCAGTTCCATCCAACAGGCAGCTCCACCCCAGCCCCAGCTTAAGGAGACCCCTCTGCTCTCCTGCTTGCTAACAAGTCCAGACTTAGCCTCTGGGCCACATAAATCCAGGCATGCATCAGTTCATCTCCAAACGCCCAGCGTGTCTGCTCTGTCAATTAAAAAGCATTAGGCAAGTGAGCCACTAGAAAGTGCAAGCATGATTAGTAGCTCCCATGCATTTTCAAATCCACTTTCAACATCTTCATTATTTCAACTAAAACCTCCAGTTATTAGTTATATTAAAAGAGAAAAAAAGAAGAAGAAGAAGAAAACTTGCTTTCTAGACAGGTTAATGCAAGTTCTCCCTCAGCTTTCTATTCTTGCCGTGAACATTCTCAGAGGGAGAGCAAAGGAGTTCGGGGTTGCATGGAAAATTTGACTCAAACCAAAATCTAAGCCAATACCACAAAATGGATTGGAGTCAAATCAGATAAATACTAAAAGAAAAGAATACAAGACATTTTTGAATGACAATATCAGAAAGGTTAAAAAGCCTAAGAGAATCTGGTTCGAAATGCACAGACCACAGGTTAGCTTCAACCTAACACGGTGCTTTTAAGAAACAATTAAATGATGTTTCCTTTCCTGAGCCCATAGAAAATGTAATTAAGTGTTCACAAATACGTACATTCCTGTTGGGCTTGGTTTCTGTAACTACCAAAAATAACGTCTGAAAAACCACCCAAGCCCCCGTGTCTTATTCATGTAACCTGCATATCTCACAAAAACAAAATGCACGAGACTCCAGTGGCAGTCAGCATACGAGAACAGGCCCCAGCAGGCTGTTTCTACTTCTTTGATAAACTGCATTGTCTTTCTGGGATAATGGAAAAGGATTAGTAAGGCTTACCAAATAGGCAGCAGCTTCCCTGGAGACGTTGCCCCTTGCATTTTGTAAAACCAAGAAATCCATCCCAAAGAGAATATGGGAGTCTTTGACAGACTAATGGAGGAAACCTTCAGGGTCTGTAACCATAAAAAGATCTGGGTCAGATGAGAATCTGGGCTAGTGATACATTTTGATACTTTCTATTTTAAGTACCCCCAAATTCAGATGCTTATACACAGCTTATCCAATTTTTTCTGAAAATCTTAAGTCTGCAAAATTGTGTTCTCCCAAGACTCCTTGCCTATGTTTGGCCTGGAAATGATAATATTTGTAATAATATATCTTAAAATGCAGAGGTGTGCTCAAGGGAAAAATAATAAGAATGAAAGTAAACCAGACACTTTCAAACCTCAAAAAATGTTTGACTTAGTGCGTGCTTTGGGTAAGGGCTCAAATGGTAAGGGTAAGACACATTATTTTAAAACTCCAAATAAGTTTTCCTAATCCTTTGCCGAAACAAATTTGGTATTTTTTTAACAAAAATTTTTACTATATTTTGACTTATTAAGGAAAGGGAAAGAGATAAAGACAAACAGTTTAGAATTTAATTTGGGGAGGGGGAATTTAAAGCATTTATAAAGTGGAATCTAGACATTTTCAAATACACATCAGCTCTTGTACTGTCTGAGGTTACATCACCTGTTGAATTAACACCAAGACCTGAATTTACCAAACAGTATTGCCCTTTTCAACAGAGTCAGTGCCTGAATCAGCTTCTCTGTGTCACTCTATGAGTACCCTGCTTTCTTGACCACTAAAGTCTGCTCTGAGGTCCTGAAACCAACATCTCGGTACGTGAATCTGGAAAACCAGCAATTGCCTTGGTGTCAACACAGGGTTATCATTAGGTAGTAAGCCTTCCACTTTATTTTCTTCCAGTACTCATAATGAGGAAGTTCTTGCTTCCGAGATAATTAAGGGTCAGCAGAGGTATGAGCAGGTTTGCTTTGCCGCTTACTGCTTCGCACAGTTCCTTTTTCGTTTCTCTTCTCTTCATAACTGGCTTAACCTCGGTATAATAAGAAGCCCAGATAGGCTCCACACAAGCACTTACTAGCCGGCAGCCTCCCGCCCACTGTTAGCCACCATTTACTCAACCAGAGGTGTCCCGGCATGTTGGAACCAAGAGACGATGGAGCACTTCAAGGGGCATGTCAGCAAGAGAGCAAAGAAAAGAGCGGGATGGGGATTCCAGACAGAAGAGGAAGCAATGGCGTGGCTCCTTGGAGGTAGGTAGCAGGCTTCCTCGCCCCGCCATGGGACTATCCTGAGAAATGGATGCTTTGGTGGGAGTGTAACCGTACAGTTACGGGGTCAGGTCTAGACACACGTGAAGAGCACACGAGGAGGCAGCTTTGTCCAGTCACTGTTTATGTCATCAGTGTAACCAAGTAAACCTATAACAGGTTCAAATAAATTTGAAGGAGGCCAACACGAATGTAAACAGCACAGCTTTTTGGAATTTATATATCCTTTCTAGTTTCCTACAGATTTTTTTTTGCATAATATTAGGTTGCCAATATTTGACCATTTTTGACCTACAAAAAGGGCAATTTCACGTGGTTCCACCTATTTTTATAAATAGAATGGTGTAAAGATTTTCTTTGGACTTAAAAATCAGTCTAATCCTGTGGATTTTTCAGATTCAGTACAGTTAAAAGCCAAACACTAAGCTATTTGTGTTTTTCCTTTTCCTAGAGTATTTCTACCTCTTCTCCATTTTCATGGATGTCAAGTGTATCGTAGATAACTGGCCCCACATGCCAAGTTGTGGGAAGATTTAAGATGAAATCAAGGATGCACTTTCTGATTAAGCCAGTCAACTTTGCACAGGAAATACCTCTTGTTCTACAGCCACATGCTGAGTATCTCAACCCTGCCAATTTGCCAACAAATGTCAGTCCTCAGTCCAAAGGAAGACTGGGGAGAAAATTCCTCAGCCTGAGAAAACGATCACTAGCATCTTCCTGGTGTCAGGACAATTTGATTTATTCAGTAACATCTTCTTTCCAGGCAACAGAGAGAAAAGCGAGTACAGGACCCTCTGAGTCAGGAAACCTCACCTCATGTCTCTGGGCCCCAGGACCATGGTGAGGGGTTAGACTCCGTGATCACAGAGCTCCCTCACGCTCTGAATTCTAAGTTTTGACTCCCATATTTATGATTGTCAATGCTTAAGGAATGATTAGGGTGGCCTAATGAGTCAACAGAAGACTTGCTGTAATCTGCCTGAATTTGTCCCAAACCTTTAAAAGTACACAACTATGAAGCAATGAAACTAAATTATAGTATACTGTACATTTACTGTAGGAAACTTCCTGTTATCACCACCTTTCCATAAATGCTGCTCGCCATGTAAGTAGGAGACAAACCACTTAGCAATTTGCAGGCCAGTGAACTTCTGCTCAGCTTCAAAATAAAGTTGTTATTCTCCTTTCAACAAAGGTTCAGGCTATATCAAGCCTAATGAGAATGTGTGGTCAGAAAAAAAAGTTAATGTCATCAATAGCAGTGCCAACGATGTCAACACTGTCAGGTCCAAGTGTTTTATTTTTCACCTTATGCCTTCATATGCATTAATCTCCACGAACACTGAGTTTTGGTGGCCAAGGCTATGAGAAAGATACTTCTGTTCTAAAGTATCTGAAGCATGATCTGTGTGTGTGCGTGTGTGTGTTTAAGAAAAAAGATTTTATAGTATCTTTAAAGTGAGAGTCTCAGGGAAAAAAATTCCAAATTTCCGTATTACAAATTGCCAGGAATTGGGATCAAGTCTCGATCCCTCCACTGATAATGCTCTTGAACTGGAAACAAGTCAATTTCTCCCTCCCTCAAGGCCTTGAAATTAATGTTTTATCTGGATCACCTATGTCATAGTAATCAAAGTTTCCCAAGAATAAAGTGGAATTATATGGCATCTTAGATTCCTTCCAAAGGTGGTGTCGCTGTTTCTTTCTTCTTAATTAGTTGATGATATTGCCAACTTTTCCCCAAGGCATCATATTTATTCCAGCAAACTCTCATTTAGAAATCTCACATTGCAATGATCCTGTACACTTTATCTGGATTGGCAAATTTAAGTCCCCATCCACTAATTTATGTTTTATTAAAACCGATTCAGTTGAGGGAGCATATCTAAAAGTACTGCAACTACATTCCTTGGAGGCAAACTGCAAACTAAAGGCTACATCAAATCCCACTTCTGACAGTAAATATGTGTGTGGATAAGGGAGTCTGTACACTGAGGTGAAAAGGCAACCATGCTGTGAATTAGGAACGCCCTCGAAGGCCAGGTGGCCGATCGGGACAACTTCATTCTAGACAGAGCACGTCCAGTGATGGACCCAGAGTGGCTGGTGGCCAAAGTGAAGCCCACACCAACACAGGACGGGTTGTCCCATCTCCTGCCTGCTAAGACGTAGAGGGAAAAAGTATTACACACCCTGTAGATCTGGAAGAGGCATTTAAATGAGATAGGAAGAGCCAGGACCGGACGAGAAAAGAACTGAGAAACCACGCAAGAAGATGGGCAAGCATTCTGAAAAAGGATAAAAAGGGGTGGTTTTGGAAAGGAACCCAAGGTAGCATAAAAACAGAGAGGAAATGAAAAAAGGAAAACACATGTAAGCAAAAGAAGGGAAGGGCAAAGTGAATGATGAAGGAAAGAAGATGATGAGTGTGGGGAAAGATTAATGGATGAAGGAAAACATTCTACCTTCTACACCTGAAGATGTACACTTACTAACCTTGGTCACTATAAATAGGAATTCTAAAAATATCAGTAATTCACATCGACTTTTTCACTTTGTCAGTTTTTTGCCCCACAATATATAAAGAATAACCAAGGATTTTACTGAAGCAGTTGTGAGTGTCTGGCTTAGTAGGTATTTTCCTTCTGGTAAGTCATGGACATTATCTTAGGTGAGCAATAGGGCGTCTTCTAGAAATCTCTAGGCCTGGGAACTCAGGGACGAGGTGGGTCTCTGTCACTCTCCATTGTTTTGCTCTTGAATTCTCACTTCTCCGTAGCTGCCAAGATAGGTGGGACTTGGTATTCTCCATCAAGGATTGCCTTCCCAGAAGGCACTGGCTTCCTTGTGAGGCGAGTGCTAGCTTCCTTGCAGACCTCCCACCAGCAAAAGAAAGCTCTGGCTGCTGAAAAGGTTCCTCTCTGATTCTGCCATGATACCCTTTTTTTTTTAATATATTTTTTTTTTTGTTTTTTGTTTTTAAGATAGTTACATAAATGTTACACAAAAAAATATAGGGATTCCCGTATGCCCTACTCCCCACACCTCCCACACCCTCCCTCATAAATATCCTTTATTAGTGTGGCACATTCATTGCAATTGATAAACGCATCCTGGGGCATTGCCATTGAGCATGGACCATAGTTGACATTGTAGTTTACACTCTCTCCCACACAATTCTTCAGGCTATGGGAAGATATATAATGGCATGTATCTGTCATTGCAATGCCATTCAGGATGATTACCAAATCCTGAAAAAGCTCCTGCATTATACCTGTCTTTCCCTCCCCCTGCCTCAGCGCCTCCAGTGGCCACTGCCTCCACATCAGTGTTGTAATGTTTTCCATTGCTAGCATCACAATAAGTCTATAGTAGAATACCAGAAAGTCCACTCTAGTCCATAGTTCATTCCCCAGTCCTGAGGATTCTGGGATGGTGATGCCCACTCCACCTCTAATTGAGAGGGGGCTTCGATCCTTTACAGCTGATGGATGGGACTCTCTTGCTTGCAGCTGTAGACTCTCTCGGTTCCTTGGTATAGTGGTTGTCAATCCTCACCTCCTTGTTAGTTGTCCTGGGTGAGTCCAATGAACTGGAGAGTAGGTGTTGCAACCTCGCTGAGGCTCAGGGCCCAGCTGGCACAGGGACAGCCCAGAGATTCAAGTCTCTTGGACATACACCTACCAGCTCCAGCACCAAGTATAGGTCATGATACTCTTTTGAGACACTGACACCAAGACGTTTTTGCTGAAATAAGGCAAGGGAAGGATATGGTCATGTTCTCATGAGAACAGATTAGTTTAGCAGCTTGGGTGGCTGTCACCTGGAAGTTAAGACCAGGTCTGGATATGTTTTGCTGGGGAGAGGCGGGTGGGAAGTTCAAGGCCAGGGTTGCTACTGCAGGTGGCCCGTTTGGGGTGAGGAGGGGAGGGGCCTGGAAGGAGGGGCTGCATGGCGCTGAATGGCGTGTGTGTACACGGAGTGCGTGCACACGTGTGTGTGGTGCACATGACCAGTGTGCCGTGTGCCCCCACTGTGTGCGAGTGCGACCAAGGACCTGTGCCAGAAGGCGTGGGGGCGGGGAGCGAAGCACGCGCGGGCCCCGGCGAGTCTCCCTGTGTTGAAGGGCTCTCAGAAGCCGTGCCTCCCGCCTGGGTGCGGGGCAGGGCCGCAGGGCCTCCTGCAGAGGCCACCTTCGCATGAAACGTGGCCAGCACTCACGACAAACCTCCTAATGCTCACTGCCCTCACTGGATAGTGACGGGATGCCCAGTTTGGGTCTTTGCTACCACTTTTCTGGCAGTTTCATAGATTGTCTTTGTGATACAATTATTCCCATTTTACAGACCTTAAGGGAAGCAAAGTAACGGCCCAGATTGCCCAGGAAGTTTGGTCCTTGGGTAGGAATTGAGGCTTCCTACGCAGACCAGAGAGAAGGCTGCGGAGCTTTGGCTTAGGCTGAACATCTTAACCTCACTTGAATTTCATGAAAAGCAGGGTACTTAGCGAGTTTAGCTTCACTGCTGTTTACTCAGAGCAGTGAGTGGAATCTGACTGCTTGCTTATTGCAAGAACACCTGCCAGAGTTACCACTGTACTCAAGGAAAGGCCGTGGGGTAAAGATAAGGAAGGCCAAACACTGATCGGTTGCACTCCAGGAAAGAGAGCCACCCCTTCCCTCTGGTGTTTCTGAGAAGAGAAGTTGCTGGGGGAGAAAACTCCTGGGAACTAAGCCTTGCTCCTCTCACTGTGAAGAAGTGCGATTGAGAGAGGCTGGATGGTTACTCTGCCAGATATTTAGAAATTTATCCCAAGGGAATTCACATCCTAAATAATTTTGGTGTGTGCATCCTCAAATGTCCAATTGCTGAAATCTTTACAAAGATCTTCAGTTGTTAGAGGGAAATCCAGGCCACTGTACATGCTAGGTTTTCTTGACAGATACACTTTGTACTTTAAGAGGTTCCTTTAAACCGTTCGATCAGATAAAGAGGAAGAGAATGAGAACAGTAAGTCCATGAAAGCACCTGGACTCTTGCATTCAGGTATTGTATTTCAGTACACCGATAGAAACAATGTCCTTCCTTTCTAGAAGGAGTGCAGAAAATCTGATGACCTGATAGAAAGAAGGAAGTAATAGGATCCAAGAGCCAATGGTTGGACATGTAGCGAGAGCTTAGCTCTGAGAAGAGTCAGAGAAGCTAAAAGGACGAAAGTAGTCCAGAGGGTCTTCAGATATAGCAAGGTCAAGAAAGGTCAAAACTGAAGAACTCCCCCAGATTAAAGGAGACTGA
The DNA here is from genome assembly GCA_026826555.1 of Tolypeutes matacus. Lineage (NCBI taxonomy): Eukaryota > Metazoa > Chordata > Mammalia > Cingulata > Chlamyphoridae > Tolypeutes > Tolypeutes matacus. The sequence continues at coordinate 5,101,316 of JAKSZT010054548.1, read as the reverse complement.
AGAGAAATGGCAACCAAATGCTATAGGGGACCCTGGATGTGAGTCTGTCCTGGAGGGAAAAATTGCTACAAAGGAAACGATTGGGACAATGAAAATTGGGAATATGGACAGTAGATGAGTTAAACATTTTATGTTGATGTTAGTGTTCCTGAACTTGGTAACTATGACTATGTAAGCGTTGTTCCTTGTTCTTACACACTGAGCCATTTAGGAGGAAAGAGACACAAAACCACCAACTCTTTTCAGGAAAAAATAGGGAGGGAGGGAGAGAATGACCGAACAAAGAGGGCAAAATATAAATTATCAGTGAATCTGGAGAAAGGGCATGTGTGAATTCCTTGTGCCACTCTACTCTTGCAATTTTCCTATAATTTTGAAATTATAATAAAATAAAAAGTTATAAAAACTTAACACAAAGTAGAGGAACTAACCGATTTCTTAAACAAACAGTCTATTGTGTGCTTAAACACTCCAGCATACCCTGACATCAAAGTCTTCATTCACCATTCTCAGGATATGGAGGGAGAGAAACAGGAAAGCAAAGACTCTAGTGCATGCTCTGAGAGTTTCCTGTTGGCTTTTGACAGCAATTGCGTGCCCTGTTATCACTTGAAGCTGCCATTTCTATATTTGAAAAGTCTCAAGATTCAAACAAAGATCCTCTGTTCCCAGTCTATACCAGTTGACTCATTCTGTTGACAGCTACTGGGGACCCCAAAACAAATGCAAGGAGGAAGCAAGCCCTGTGCTCTCCAGACAGCGACAGCTACGCCAGCTGTTGAAAGGGTCAGAAGAGCCCAGTTTTTTAGCTGGCTATGGAAATCTTTACTTCTCGGTGGCACTGCAAAGCCCTGGTGCTTTATGACTTCTCCCCGCAGTTTTGGGGGATTCTTCCCAACCCCTAGGATAGCACGAATTTCAGAAAGTCAGTAATGGTATTTCACGGCCACAGAGATTACAAGCAAAAACATAGGCGCACGTCCTCTCCCAAAAGTCAGTGTCTGGGGCTGAGTGATTCACCACGCCTTGTATTCAGATAGGCAGGGTACTGTCCTTGGCCGGGACACAAAAACAGGTAGCCTAACTAGTAGCACGAGTGTGTGGCCTTTGTGCAGAGCCCAGAGCGGATCACCTGTGGGCCTCAGTGGAATTGCCACTCCCTGGCCAAGTCGAAAGCACAATTGAAAACAGAAGCTGTTGTGTTCCAGGTGCTTGCCTGAGCGGGCCAGCTCCTGCTGTCTAATTGTGTTTCTCCGGGGTGCTAGCTGCTGGCCTGGCAGGAAGCGGCACCCAGCCCATCAGACCGGAGAGCTCCTAGGGAGGGCCCTTGGCAGCTCTCACCTCTTCATGAGAGGAAGCAGGCTGGATACGACTGACGTGCTTACCTCCTACCCCGCCTTCCCACCCTCTCCAGGCCTGGCCATATAGACAGGTGTCTTCAAACGCTATTAAAACTCACCTCTGGGGAGTCCCTTCAGGGCAACTTCACTGGGTATTGTCCACTGCTCTCCTTTCTATCCCCTCAAAATCTGAATATAGGTGTTCCTCACCTTGCAAAGCATATATTCTTGAAAAGTGGACAGTAAATTCATTTTTAAAAACCTTCAAATAATAGGCACAAGCCAAGTTTTAATGGCAAGCAATAGAAATACATTCTGGCTTACCTAAGGAAAAAGGGAGACTATTAGAAGCATATATGATTTAGATTACACAATCAATGGGAGGACGGGAGGGAAAAGCTGGCCCAAAAAGGCAGGAATCAAGGAAGACCAAGCGGTAGTATCCATGGATGAAGCCACCCAAAGGAGTTTAAGACAACGGCAGCGACATCCCCACCCACAACCGGGCTGGCCAGCACACCTCAGACAACAGCGACCGCTGCCCCTGGGAGTAACTGCTGGATTGTGTCTGTGTCTCTGAAGCACTCGCTCAAAATTCAGAGTCCCAGGTGGACATCCAGGTGGCTGAACCCAGGTCACAGGCGTCGAGTCTAGCTCTCTGGACCAGGATCACACGTCCACTCACATGCCACGTTCTTTTACTTCCCTTCTATACGTCCAGATGTGCTATTCATTCACATTCTCAGAAGAGAAAACTAGGCCGTGCCTGCTAAACGCCACATCCTGCTTGAAGTCCATGGCGGGGTGGGTAATATTTTCACTTTTTTTGGATCAGGAAAATATGAAATGATAACTTTAGAAAATATAACAATGTGTAAGAACAAATTAGGACATTCGTAATTGATGGAATCGTTTTGATTTGGCTAACATATCTTAATACAAGAAAATCACAAGCCTTTTATCCTACACAAATGTTTTCAATAGATAACCAAACTCAAGTTCCTGTAGGCTGGCTCTTCAAGTCCACAAGGCAAGAGACACTGAACACGAGAGCTCATCAGAGTCTGGTACCAGGAACATAATAGTCATGTAATAACTAGTTGATTAATTAATAGCGCCTAATTTGATCCCTGGCAAAAGAGGCAAAATAGCAAAGTTCATGATGAAAGGCTGATAGGAGTCAAGCAGTGGTGGCAATTAGTTGTCCTTTCTGCAGCTAGAGGGTATCCCAGTGGACTGAACAGCTGGGCTCCCCTCTGAGTCTCATCTCGTCATCATAGGAGATTTGTGACTAAGATGAACCCATTCATCCATTTAACAAATAGTTCTTTTTTTTTTTTTTTTAGGAGGTACCAGGGATTGAACCCAGGACCTCGTACATGGGAAGCAGGTGCTCAACCACTTGAGCTACATTAGCTCCCAAACAGTTATTTCTTGAGTGCCTACTGTATACCAGGGCCAGACAAGTCTCCTAAGTGCTGGGGATTCAGCAGTGAACAAGAAAAACAAAGCCCTGCTTTTCAAGGAAAACAAAATAAGAAATGTTTTCAGAGGACCAATATTCTTGTTTCTGACATTTTCAGGTGAACTTGAAGTCTTTTTGTACTTTCTGGATTTCTGCCAGGACTAAGGGAGGACTACCAACCAGCAGCATCGTTAGCTGAAAGGCAGTGTTGGTGAGCTACGTCACAATGAGGAAACTCGCTTTCTAGAGGGAGAGGTTCAAACTGGAGCGACAGGTAGGAGGTAGTTTAAACCCACCGACGCCCGGATGCCAAGGGTTGGTTGGGTGGTTTTGTCCCGCTCATCCCCTTACAAGATCTGGATTTAGAAGATGTCGAACCCGACAGAGGAGGGACCTCAGGAAATGTGAGGGCCCTTCCTGGTACCTTTTATGTGTGGGTGTCTCTAGGCGTGCTTTAAGCTGATTTCTGGGTGTAGCAAGTTTCTCTCATCCTTGTCAGATACAACACACCCAAAATGCCTCATGGAGCTCTTGGCTCCAGCAAGCTGGATGCCTTTTTGAAGAAAGAATGTCTTGGGCCTTCAAATACTTGGAAGTCCAGGCATCCTTAATCTTTTTTTTCCAGCAGTGCTCAACATGGCAAGTTACAAAACTCTAATTTGGGAAAACTAACCTTATCAAGGCATATGGGTACATGTTCATAAATTGTCTGTTTCCCCACCCATTAATTTTCCATTTACTTGTTTGTTTCAGAGACTGCAGGCAACTCTCTCGGCTAGCCCCCTGTTTCCTGTTTGCAAGCACAGACAGAAGGGTGCACCTCACTGCCCAGGTTTGGGGACACTGGCTGATGAGAATGCTGAAAGGCCCTGTGACTTTTTGGCCAGTATCTACTTTCACAAGCAGATGTTTCTAGTTGTTAATGAAGAACATGGAGAATCTTCTCTTATATTGTCTGGTCACCTCCCACACTTGGGTAATGACTGAATCATCCTTGTTGGAAAATGGAAGATTTGCATGGAAGGAGGAGAAATGAAACCTCCTGCTCACAGTAGGTAACCCCTTGTTTGGTCAACAAAGAAAGAAAAAGATGCAACAAAACAACGGATTGCATAAGCTCAGCACTGTTACAGTAGATCAGGCTTCGCGAGCCTCTGCATATGAAGACCATGTTCCAAATTTAAAAAACAGTCATGGGCAGACGTGTGAACGCCCCCTCACACGCACACACAAACGTGTACAAACACACACACGTGATTTCACTTTTACTTTTGGTGTATGCTATTTTGGGAAATATATACTAATTAGGTGCTACTAAGTATTCAGAAATATTGAAATGATTTTATAGTTTAATCATAGGAACATCTACACACATTTGAAAAATAATGCATATATGTAGCAGACGTTTTTAAGCCATGAGCACGCTTGGTACACCCTATGAGTTCATAGATTCCTAACAATAGCACAAGGGTCTGCATAGATTTGGTTTGGCCCACAACCTGCAAAGCTCAGAGCTGGGGAAGGAACGCTGGGCCTCCCTTGAGTTGGACCTGAATGGGTATGCATCTGGAGAGCTCAGGCTTGACCGTGACTCTGCCGTGTAGATACGGCAACTTGGGCATGTTACCTAACCTCTTTGCGCTGTATTTTCTTTACCTGCCAAGTGTCAAGACATGATTGAACGGTAGTGGTGTGATTCTCAAATCAGATAATACCTGGGAAGACAAGGAGGCTAAATTACTAGGTCAAAGTTGGTCTTTCCGTCTTTGTAACTCTCAGGCCTGGCTCTTGGCGGCCGCTTGTTTCAGCAAGGCCAGACGGGAGAGATGTTGCCGAAGGACGCCAGCCACCTGCGCAGTGACATTCATCCACCGCAGACTGTGCTGAATTTAAACCGGTGACCTGTTCAGGAGAGACTTGCTGTCTGTTTCCCGGCCTACCAAGGCATTTCCCAAACAGAAGCTATGTTAATCCCGAAGTCTCCTGATACGATGTGCCATGTTGCTCCTTTAAGAACTGGCCTTTCTGCTTGTTATAATTTATACACAGATTTTTCAGAGTGTGAGTCCACAACAGAGATGAATTAAGGCAGCACTGCTTTGGCAGAAGAGATGGCACCACTGAAAGGTTAGCATTTTAAGTCTGTAAATAGCATCCTTTGTGTGATTCATTATTCTCAACAAGGAGCCATAGGCTCAAGTCTATTTATTTTAACTCATTTTTCTCATGTCATCTGGTAAAATTTAGCCATAACTGTAGCAGCTGCTGTCCAAATCACCATCCTGCTCAGATGAGGCTGACGGCACACTGCTATCAGCCGGCCGTGGTGGTCCTCATAGTGAGCTGAAGAGTAGGGGTCCCCGCTAAGTGTGCACTGATCCCAGAAAGCGTGTGCAAGGCAGTGTGGGGACAGGTAGCTTCCCACAGAGCACTGCTCCGGGAGCTGCAGCTGCTCAGCCCGTGCCCCACGGGCAGCCGAAACATCCACATCAAAGGGCTCAGAGAGAACGAAAGGCACAACACTAATTCAACACAGGAAAATTGCCATGACTGCACTGCTTGGTTCATTCTTCTAAGGAAACAACAACAGCAGGGGAAAAATCCCTAAGATCAGGTTCTGGCATCGGGAATTCGTCTGCCAAGGCGGAAGGCATACCCACCGGGGAAGGAGGCTCGCTTTCTAGATTAATCAGAGTGCTTTGAGTCTGCTTTTATTTCCAAATGTTCTGCTGCCAAGGCACAACATAAGCCACTTAATTCCTTCCCACAAACTAGAATTATTAGCTGTCATACATGCTAAACAATTTCAAGAAAACCCCAGGAAAAGGGTAACCCATCTAATGTGGAAGAATTAAACCAAGAGATAGGGAATCAGAGGCTGGGATTTTTTCACCCCATTAAGAGGCGAATACAAATCCATCCCAGGTCATTATATGAACAAGAGCTAACCCCCAGTGGTTCCCCTCAGACCCCAGTACAATGAGCTGGTTGGTAAATCATTTCCACAGTGGACATGAGAGCAAGGTGTAATCACCCCCACAAGAGCTGGGGATAATGATGGCCACAGCCTCCACGGAACGACCAAAGATATGGAAGGGCAATGGAAAAATTATGCTTTCCACTATAGAAGTTTCCCTGATTGGTTTGGGGCCATAACAGTTTGAAAACTAGGCAAAAGAAGAAGAAACGTTTGACCAGGCAGCCTTCTGATCCAATATCCCCTCCCACAGTGGATGCTGGGGAGCTCCTCTTTCCATCGTGTGAGTCACTCTGCAGAGTCAAGACGAGTTTCCAGGAGGCACGCATTTTGGTGCCAACCTGCTCCCCTGGTCACATCCGCTCACCCGGTTGCCTGGTGATGGAACAAGGCTCCGAGCCTCAGGTGAGCAGTGAAGCTAGCTCTACTAGAGCAAGGGCGTTCCCTGGGATGGGAGTCCTGGGGCGAGCTCCAGGAAGACCTCCTCCCACCAGTGGAAGTGGGAGCAGGTGGGGGACAGCAGGAGGGCAGGGGCCCCCAAAGGGGCCAAGAAGCACCAAGCCCCTGGGCTAGACTGCTTTGGCTCTGCCTTTTATTCTAGAACAGGAATGCAACAGCTGAGGATGCCGTTTTATTTGGAACTGGGGTTCTTGTGAGCCTTCAAATCGCCGCTTTTCATGAGGACATTTATCAGTTTCATTTGGGAGCATCACCAACACAGACTCAAAATTCACTTAAAAATGAGAATCTTAACCCAAAAGATAACAGTGCACAGATTAAGCTTTCTGTAATATATAATTTGAGACCAAGGGCAATGTACTTGCAATCATGTAGTAGACGCGCTTCTCTGAATCTACTCCATCCAGTAATTCCTATTGCATCCTGGTATCACTGAAGGATTTAACTTGGAAAATAAGTAAGGCTTTTGGTGTTTGTTTTAAGCTGAAAAGCCACACAATATGTTTCTAGTTTCAACAATGTAGGGTAAAAACTTAGGAAAAGAGTAATATTTACTATGGTTTTTGGAGATTACTTTTCAAATTTTAATTACTGTTTTCATTGTTTATCTTTCCGACTATTGCCGTAAATGTCCATGTTTCCATTATACAATTCCTAAATAGAGAAAAGTTGAAACAGAATTGACGTTAATGTCCACAGTTTCTGAGCAGACAAACCCGTCGCTGTTAGACTCCGGCCTTTCTCTTCTAGAAGGGCGCTGTGCGCTGAGCTGCGTCCCTCTTTCGCGCGGAGCACAGACATGGTCTTTGCGTCTTATGAGACATTGTTGTCACTGCGTCTCTCAGTGAGATGAAAAGGTCCGCAGTGGCGCCTAATTGTGAATTCCTATCTTACTGGGGCAGAGAAGGCAGCGTGCAGAAGAAGGCAGGTTATTGCGGCGTTTCTCTATCCATGTTTCGTTGTTCATTGGAAGAAGTAAAAGTTGGGATGAGAGAGGAAGAGAAAGAAGGGGATCATGAAGCAGCTCTCCCCACCGCCGGCACCTCAGCTTCAGAACGTCTGGGCCAGGTGCCGCACAGGTGAGGCCCTGCACAGGTGAGGCCCTGCACAGGTGAGGCTCTGCACAGGTGAGGCCCAGGAAGGCTCATTGCTCAATCCTTCTACTTGGCCAGCCCTCGCCCAAGGCTCCTTATACAAAAGTGTCATTCACAGAGCCAAAATCACTCCATTTCCTGGTAACTTGAAAAATTGGCCAGTATCACCACCCAAAAACACCATCCGATTGTTTTAGGCATCATTTCTACTCATTTGCATAAAACAGCACAGAGGAAGGTTTTATTCTCCAAACCTTTCCCTGAGTTTATTACGTTCTTCTCAGGACTCTGCTCTTTAAGAAGATCAGTGCCTTCTGATGAGCTCTGACGACGGGAAGGTGCATCACATCTCAGAGCAATGAGGCGGTTTCCAGTGGATCTGAAAAGCGAGTTAGTTCTTCAGAGGCCGACTGAACTCCTCAGCGTGGGCGCCAGAACGCCATCCGATCGAGACTCCCGCTAAAAGAAGTACAAGAACCTTCTCCACCTCACCCCAAGCAGCTGGCTAGCTTCCACTTTGATATTTTTTGTGTGCAATGCATAGAACGTGTGTGTTTGCAGAACGGCCCATTCCTGGCTTTCAACAGCTCCAATTTCTAAGGCTGTGCTGATATCATACAGTTGTCTCCCTCTCTGTATCTTCCCTCATCTGATCATTTCACTGCCTTACTGAAAAACCCTCTAGTGGCTTCAGACTAGATCCAAATGACTCAGCGTGGCATTGCAAGAACTTTATGATCTATTTCTCAGCTTTTCACCCAAAGCCACTTTCATTCTCCTTGCTTCAACCATTTACCCAACAACGTATTAAACCCTATCGTGTGCTGGGCCAGCACTTCAGAGGTGAAGACAGTCCCTTGAACTTTAAGCACCTCCTCAGAGCTCATTCCAAGCCGCCTGGGCACTGGGAACCCCCGGCTGCTGTTTCTTCCTTCCTAAAATGCTCCCTCCTCCTTACCATTGCTGTTAGAAATTGCACTTATCAAATGCCACTTCCTGTGGGAACCTTTCTCCAACACCAGTCATCTGAGGACCCCCTTTTCTATGCCCACAGCACTTTACTTCTAGGAAGTGACGGTGGCTGACATCACGTTAGCACTCAACATTTGTTTACCGAGGGATTGCACGTGATGAGAGAATGAGGAGACAAATCTCCATGGTAGTGCTTGCCACAGTCCTCCTTGTGTCACCGCTATGCATGCATGGCTCCCCCATCCTGACGTGAGCTCCTTGTCAACAGAAAACATGCTCTGCTCCTTGTGCCCTCTGTCCCTTGCGCAGAACGGGACATGAAGGATTTGAATTAATTCATTCAATAAATATCACTGAATGACCAATACATATGAAAGACACTGTTGGGCCATGTGTGTTCTCTGTGACACTGTAGACTCACTCGAAGAGAGTTCACAATCAAATAGAAGAGGTAAGACGCTCACAAGTACAAGTAATTTGTCAAACTGACTTCCATTAGCTTGCATTTTAGTTTTCTGTTAGAAGTCATTAGAAGAGTTTCTAAATTACTTTGTTTTTATAAAATTCCCAATTTAAATTTTTTGTAAACGGTGAAAGCTGATGTTTTATTGACTGCTTACTACTTCCTTTGTATCAGGCCCTGTTCACAGCACTCTACCCACCTTCTCATGTGACGCTTCCAATAACCTGCGTGGCACATGCTGTTATTATCCCACAGGCCAAAGGGACTTAAGCAACCTGCCCCAAGAGCCAGAGTTTGAACTCAGCCCACGCTCTTCACCACCACACACCTTGCCTTTTGGCAGAGGAAACACAGCTCACCTTAGCAAGAGATGATCCTGACATTTAGAACAGAAGTCAGAGCTTTGGGGATTTGGAGCAAGTGCCTTGTTGCTGATTTTCCCAACTCCATTCGAATGTGACCCAAACCTCCCGTAAAATCAGCTGTGTGAGTGCCGAGAAAGGAGGACACCGAAACATAACAACTGGGGAAATCTGGCTAACCTAGGCAAAGACAGAAACTTATTAGAAGGATATGGGATACCTTCCAAACGAAAAGAGAAGTTAAAAAACCAGATTCCAGAGTCAACAGGAACCAGGGTAGCTCTTGGGCTCCGGGAAGCAGACACAAACTGTGCCTTTAGTTTTTGTTTTCACATCCACGTGGCAGTAGGGTGGACGAATTCCTGTAGGTTTCCATCTTAGCACCATTCTACTTAGAATGAGTGTATCTGATGGGCCAAGCTTGGGTCAGGAATATATCCTCCCGCTGGGCAGTTCCAGCAGCCTGAACCCACGGCAGGCAGGATGCTCCCTGAACTGCGATGCCCAAGCAGTTATGAGAAGGGGGCTGACGTGGGGCAGGAGGCCCACGCATAGCCACAGGAGTTATCAAGCTTTTCAGGCCAAACCTGCTTAGAAATTCCTAGAATCCTGACTTATATGGGTAAACTTACAGCAAGTAGATCCACAGTAGGATGCTAACAAAGTAGGGATGAGGCACAGTCTAACTCTAACCTAAAGAGTATTTATTGCATATATACTGTAACAATACAAAACAATTTTATAAGACAAAATCACCCAATCTATCTTATGTTCCTTTCTTAGCACAGATATAATTATGTTTTCTGAATTCTCCCTTTTTCCATATTATGCACATTTCCCAAGTTTGCTGCATAGTCTTTAGAGTTTTATTTTAATTATTTCATAATATTCTGCATGTTTCCAACACGTAATTTGCTCATTGAATCGTCTATCATTGGATGTTTGGAATAGTTCTAATTTTTGCTCCTATAAATAATTCTATAATTAATATCTTTATGTATACAAATTGTCTTTTCTTTGGATTATTCCTTTAGGAGTAATGCCAAACAGCATGTGTGTCTCAGTTTGCCAGGCTGCTAGAACAAATACAACACAATGGGTTGTCTTAAACAACAAGAATTTATTGGCTAATGGTTTTAAGGCTAGAATCCAAAATCAAGACATTGGCAAGGTGGGCATCTGTAGCATTCTGGTACTGGCTGCCAGCAATCCTGGGGTTCCATGGCTTTTATCTCTACCCCTGTCGCGTGGCACAATCCTCTCCTTTCATCCGCTCTCCCAGATTTCCACTGACTTCTGGCTTGTGTTTCTCTGGCTTTTCACTTCTTGTTTCTTCTCTTTGTAAGGCCTCCAGTAACTTGGATTAAGACGCACCCTCACTCCGTTGGGCCACACCTAAACTAAAAATGCCATCTTCCAGAGGTCCTATTAATAACTGGTTCAAACCCACTGGCATGCAGATTAAGGGCATGTCATGTCGTGGTACATAATTCAGATATACACACGATGAACATTGCAAAAACAGAAATGCAATGCCGAAGTCTTTTAGAAAGAATGTGCAACCAGGGTGTTTAATGATTCTACATTCTCCCAACTATACGGCATTACCATCGCTTTGCTAGTCATGAAGATTCAAAATGCCACTTTGTTTAAATTTCATTAGTATATAGAAAGAGTCGCCACAATATATGCCATTATGCCAATGTAAGAGGCACCTTGCTCTGAAGCTACCATTTACTGATGTATTTTTTTTTTAAATCAATCATTGATGTATTTCTTGTGTTTTTCTAATTTCACCTAGATATTCCCTCCATTCCAGCAGAACCAATTTGCTTACCTTTCAAAGAACATAATTGTTTGAATGTGACTTTTTCTGAGCCCTCAAGATTTTGGGGAATAGAAAAGATTACTTGTTAGTTCACTTTACTTTTAAAAAATCAATTTTCAATTGACTGAAATCACAAACTCAAAAACCTTTAAGCTTACCTTAAAAATCTAATTATTATTTTATTTACAAACCTAATGCATTTTAACAATCTTGTTTAAGAGACTTTAGGATAATAGTTTATTCTATTTATAAACTTCATTAATTAAAAACTTTCAAATAATCTTAAATGCATTAATGCATTGAATATATCTTATTTCCATTTAAGTACCACTGTGTGACAATTTTTCTGAGTACTTAAGTAATCAGAATTTTATAAATCTAACAAATTAAACCTAAAAATTTGACGAACCTTATGTTTTCTTAAATCTTCCAATAATCTGAATAAGCTTGATAGGAATTTAACTTAAAAGCACAGGCCCAAATCAATTTTATAATAACTTATTTAAAATTGGCATTATAAATCTTACCTGTTATTATAATAGGTCAAAATATTCTTAAACATTATAAGATGATACAATAACAATTATGCCAGATTCTTTATTATGAAATTATTAATGTTTTTAAGCATGTGTAATTGGTGCTCTACCCACTAGGAAGACCTCTGTGGCTAGCCAAGGCTGCCTCTTCACCAGGGATTTGGCCTGGGATGCTGCCTGGCAACCCTGTACAACAGAGACCTCACAACTTAAAGAAATGCTGCCTTCCCAGCTTCCTTCTCCATGTGGCCTCATCTCTTTTCATCTCAGGAAGTCTGAAACTTCTACCCAGACTGGCTGCTTGATTGTCCTGGGCACTTACTTGGCATCGAACCCCACAGAACTTTGAGCCTATCTAAGTTCTGAATTCTTTTTTCCATTGCCATCCTATTAAGCCTATAGGAGTCTTCTGGATACTAAAATGACATCCATCTGAATTCTTGATATCTTCCATGGTATTGTCTGACAACTTGGTTACAATTTCCAAGTTCATCCTGCACACCATAACACACTAACACCTACTTCTGAGCTTTCGTTTATGTCCATTTTCTCCCCTTTGGAATTCATTTCCTTCTCTCTTCTACCAGTTGTCCTTTGAGACCAAATCTTTCAGAATTTTGACCTGATTAATGACAAATGGGTCACGGCATGATTTTTTGCTGTGCTGCCACATTGCTAGGCTCATTGACTACTTTGACTCTATTAATGAGAATGGTTTGTAGCCAAAGCATCTAGAAGAATATGCCATGTAAAAAGTTGCAGAGATTTCCCAAGGACTAAAATAAAAATTTTGTCATTATTCTAGCACTTGTAAGACCCAAGATTTCCAGGTATTTGATGAATGTAGGAAGATTTTAATGACCACATGACAGCAACAACAATTGCCATCAATTGAGCATTTCCTCTATACCATCTAATTAATATTATTGAATATTCATGATATGTGTCAGGGACCTTGTAAAGTACTTTATATACTTTATCTCATTTAATCTGGTCAACAGAGAATCCATGGAGTAACAGGTTTCATTATCTTTTGGCATTCGGGTTGACAAGGCCAGAAAAGGAAAAGTTTTAAAGACAGAAACATCCAGACGTAAGCGCCAAGTGCAGCACCTAAAAGATACTTAAAAGCTGGTAAATAGTGTCCCGTGGACTGGCCGTGGGGGTTTTTCCTTTCGCGTGTTAGTTAGCAGCAAGCCTTACGTGCTCTTCAGGCCCTACAAGGGCTGACGGAGGAGCCAGTCTGTGTCTGGTTACGGTCATACCACATGGCTTCCCCCAGCAGTCCCAGTGGGGCAGCCAAGGGGGAAGGAAGGAGGGACTTGAGGAAGCCTGCCGGGAACCTACACTCCGCCGCCTTGCTCTTGTCCGCCTCCCTCCACTCGGACTTGCTAAAGCCTTATCTCCACACCTTCCATTTATACCTCACCCCAGCCTATCTTCATGGCAGACCCTTGTCTGTTTCCACCCAGGAACAGGGAAAGCCATCATGTATGTAGCGGGTGATTGACTTTAGTCCTTTGTGCACATACTGTCTCTACAAGCCTTTTCAAGCCTACCAGGTCTGGGAGTGGCAGAAGAAAGGATGGACTGAGAGCCCGAGGGGTCGGGATCGGTGTCTTCACCAGCAGGTGTGGAGTAGGAACAGGGGGCAGGCGTGGAGCAGGAGCAGGCGTGGAGCAGGAGCAGGAGCAGGAGCGGGAGCGGGAGCGGGAGCGGGAGCAGGAGCAGGAGCAGGAGCAGGAGTGGGAGCGGGAGCGGGAGCAGGAGCAGGAGCAGGAGCAGGCGTGGAGCAGGAGCAGGAGCAGGCGTGGAGCGGGAGCAGGAGCAGGAGCAGGAGCAGGAGCAGGAGCAGGCGTAGAGCAGGAGCAGGAGCAGGAGCAGGAGCAGGCGTGGAGCGGGAGCGGGAGCGGGAGCAGGAGCAGGCGTGGAGCGGGAGCAGGAGCAGGAGCAGGCGTGGAGCGGGAGCAGGAGCAGGAGCAGGAGCAGGAGCAGGCGTGGAGCGGGAGCGGGAGCAGGAGCAGGCGTGGAGCGGGAGCGGGAGCAGGAGCA
>JAKSZT010054548.1:5028138-5086924 GCA_026826555.1 Tolypeutes matacus | reverse complement strand
GCAGGAGCGGGAGCGGGAGCAGGAGCAGGCGTGGAGCGGGAGCGGGAGCGGGAGCGGGAGCGGGAGCGGGAGCAGGAGCGGGAGCGGGAGCAGGCGTGGAGCGGGAGCGGGAGCAGGAGCAGGAGCGGGAGCAGGAGCAGGAGCGGGAGCGGGAGCAGGAGCAGGCGTGGAGCGGGAGCGGGAGCGGGAGCGGGAGCAGGAGCGGGAGCAGGAGCGGGAGCAGGAGCAGGCGTGGAGCAGGAGCAGGAGCAGGCGTGGAGCAGGAGCAGGAGCAGGCGTGGAGCAGGAGCAGGAGCAGGCGTGGAGCAGGAGCAGGAGCAGGAGCAGGAGCAGGAGCGGGAGCAGGAGCAGGCGTGGAGCGGGAGCGGGAGCGGGAGCAGGAGCAGGAGCGGGAGCAGGAGGGCGTGGAGCGGGAGCGGGAGCGGGAGCAGGGAGGCTGGCCTGAGCTCCGGGCTCTCAGGCTCGGCAGGGCGCAAGGGGACTCACAGGTGGCTGTGATAGCAAGGGAGAGCCATCCTGACGCTTCCTCGGTTGGCTAGTTATTCTCGTGAGGAAGTGCTGAGCTCTCAATCACTGTTTAGGTTTTCTTTTTTTGCCGCCCTCCCTCTACGTTCGGTTTCCCAGGGTTAACTCCCCGTCCTGCTGGTTTCCCTGGGGAAAGCCCGGCTTGCCCACCATGCTTAGCGGGAAAGGCTCGGAAAGGCTTCACCTAGCAGCCCGCTCCTCTGCGCCGCCATAGAAAGGCGCGATCCTGAACACCAGGGTTAAGTGGATCCCAGGATCCAGGGATACCGCCCAAAGCGGCTCGCACTAGCAAACACCACGCTTGCCTCTTGCTTACTACCTAGGCGCCTTGTTTCATATAAGAAATGGTTTAACAAGCGCTGAGTAAAACTGGACCTCCAGGACGAGGGTCAGGCCTACCGGGGGTCTTCACATACCCCTCTTCTCGCTGCCTCATCGCTCCGAGTGAGGAAAGTAGCTTCACGAACGTGCATGCTGTCGAAGAGGGAGAGCCTGGTGACAGTGGCCAGGAGAGCAGGGAGGTGGCAGAAGCAATGGAGGCGTCTGGCAAGCAGCCTGAGGCGGGAAGCTTGACCTGATGCCACTCGAGGCCCTGCCCCCACATGGCACTCCACAGGCCGCACAGGCCCTGAGAGCCACGCCGAGGTCCCCGAAAAAGGGAGAGAGGGGGAGCCCCGTCTGTGCACCAGATCCTGCAAACTCTAATGCCGAATCCTCTGCAAGGACCAGGCTTTCCAAGCACAAGTGGTGGGGATTCAAATCCCAGCTCTCCCCCTCAGAAGCTGTGCAGGCATCAGGCTTGTTGCTTCAGTTTGTTCACTGGCACCTCACAGGACTCTAAAGGCAGCTAAATTTTAAAATGATGAAGAATTTGTAAGTTTATGAAATGTACAATGATATATGAAGAAAATCAAGTTTCTTTATTCCCCTCCTCCCTCTCTCAGACCCTTCCTCCCTCAGCCTTTTCCTCTTACTCTTTCTCAAACCACCTCTCTCTCAATCCCCCCTTCCCAACCTAATGAGCTTCCACCCTGGGAACAGAGAGGGATGGGACACATCATCAAGGCACAGGAGGTTCGCCCCTCCTGGGGGTCCTGGACGTCGTCTGGCCCCGGGGCACGAGCCCCCTCCCCGCTTCTGGCTGCTCCTTTCGTCCAGCTCAACCCTCCTTGGGCCTTATCATCCGAGTCTGACCACTGGCCTCCCACTCCCAGCCCTGTGTCTCCTGCTCCCGAAGCCGCACCAGGGCTGAGAGGGGGGCTCGAGCCCACGTCCCCGCGGCAGGGCCAGGGCAGGGGCACCGCTTCCGTGGTGATCAGAGCCGAGCAGCCCTGGCTTGCAGAGGCTCCACGGTCTGACTCTTTGTAGATGGGCAGCTACGGGGGCATAGGAAAGGTAGAAGCCCTTCCTCTCGGGATAAATCCTAGCTTTAGAGACTATTGTCTTGCTGTGGTCTCAAAAATTCTATTCCAGTTGTCAAAAGCTGAGCACAGACTCTTTGCATTCCTGTGGTAACAGTCCCAAACCTCCCTGATACAGACGGATGCCTCCGGCAAAACAGAAATACCAACAAGAAAAGCATACTGCTAGATTCAAAAATCGATATTACCACCTCCCCCGACCCCC
Organism: Tolypeutes matacus; assembly: GCA_026826555.1. NCBI lineage: Eukaryota > Metazoa > Chordata > Mammalia > Cingulata > Chlamyphoridae > Tolypeutes > Tolypeutes matacus. The sequence goes on along the minus strand of JAKSZT010054548.1, from coordinate 5,084,773 downwards.
GGCACTATTTCTTTTTCCAGAAAGGCAGTGTTTTAGTTGGTGAGGAGTTTCCATAGCACTACCCTGGCAATACCGCGCTCTGTGTGATGGGAGTTAAGCAGGGTTTACAGGCTGGCCTAGGAGTCTAATCATCACAAATGACATTATTTCTATGGGAAAAAGTCTTTAGAGAGCCTAATAACTGACTTGGAAATGAATTTTTGGAGCACAGCTAGTTTGTAAGTTGAGAATGGTCAGTATTCCATTTTAATACCAAAAACTTCCCCGAGTTATACAAAGTGAAACCTCAGGAGGATGATTATCTTGGACTAGAAAAATTAATATTTCTAGCTTCTCTGTTTTTATAACTTACTTCCTTAGCTTTTTAGCACAAATATAATAGATCAGAGAGGCCAAATCTGAACTATAATCTAAAGGCTGTGGTGAATTAAATGTATTTGCTTTGTTCTGCAGATGTTAAACACAATTCCCACAAAATTTGAAAGGTGGAGTTAATTCTGACTTAGACGAATCTAATGAGCATCTGTTTTGGTTTTTCTAACCATTGATCTGATTTTCTTTTAACTTGATACTGGTTGGTTTATACAAGTCCATGTGATAATTGCAGATAGCCAAAGGTGAAGTCATTCCAGAACTCTCAAAACAGTGCTTTTTCTTCAAATGTCAAATGTTTCTTTAAAGACATTTAACAATTCTGTGTGAGTGCAGAGGAAGTGATGCATAAATACATCTATTTACATTTTGTTTCTATAAGGGAGTCTATGCACAGATATATGACTAAATGAAAATTAAGACGTTGGGTACTGCTTTCTGTGAAGGGGAGAAGTTTCTTAAACAAGAATATAGAAAATCATGAAACTCCATAAATCGTGTCTAGGGGTATAAAATATAATTTATTTTATGGGAGAGATATATTATTTTGTACTGAGAGATAATGGGTTTTCAAATTAAGTTACATGGTAACCTGCAAATGCCGGATTTGAATTTTACTCATTTTATTTTTAAACTATCATAGAAAAGTCGAATATGAGGTATCAAAATTTGACCCATTGCAGACCTTCATTCCACTAACTTGCACTGCCAAGCTAGCTCAATTGTTACCATGTAGCTCTTGGAACAGAACTTCTCCTGACATCTCTGGGCATGTATTTTAATTCCTTGTAAATATTATCAGGAATATTGCAGCTTTGCACTAGTCTTTTTTTTTTTTTTTTTTTTTTTTTAATGCAGTCCTGTATATACCTGCTTGCATAAAGTTATGAGCCTACTAGTTTTGTACAGGGTTGAGTATAGGTATGCTACACTCAAATAAGAGTCCCGTGAGGCTCCAGCACATCTCTCCAGTGGCTGCTTTTGTTGTGGTATAAAAAAGAAGAGCCCACTGCGACCTGCTGAGTCATGGTGACATGTTAGAGAAAGTTTGGGAACATCCCGTAAGCTTTATATCTGACTTACGTGGGTATCATAAGGAAAGCAGGCAGTGTGGTCCATATTATCAGTAATTCTGTTTTGAAACAAAAGTGTCCTCTTACTCCTCTTACAAGCCTTTGAATGAGATGAATTAAAGAGAATTCTGAGATTGCAAGGGGAACTGCTTAAGAAAAACAATATATTTGCAGATCGGGGTTTCCTCAACACTAATCCAGGTTCACACACTCAGTAGCAACCCGCCATTTTTGTTTTTGATGCATAGTCTCATTAGTGTCCTTAATTGGCTTTATAATAAGGAAATGTTATAAATGTCATATTTATACAATATAAATATTACAGAATTACACACTAATTCAACACTGGCTTCACCTCCCATTTCAACATAAAATTACATTTGAAAAAAATTATGTGAATACCACTAACACGGAAGAACAAAGAACCGGGATCTTTGGTCTGGGGAAGCAAGTCAAAGGCGGGCACTCAACGCTCGTCCTGGGCTCAGAGCCCAAGGAGGAACCACGCTTTGGGAGGAAAGTTGGCCCTCCTCTTTTAAGGATTTGGGAGAGATCGTTGGCATTTTCTGCCCACTTTATCACGTAAAGCAGGACAGCCAGATGCCCCGAATGCCTGCCTGAGGCAGCAGAGCTCGCTCACACGGGCAGCGTTGACAAATCTCCCTCTTTTGGGGGGATAAAGTGGTGCTTGGAAACACTAAGCTTCAGGAATTGGAGTTGAAAAGGATAATAATTTTGAGTTGACTTGCATAAGTTTTGAGTGGAGTTGCAGGTGTATGCAACTAAGAGAGACATGGGAAGCCTTGTCAATGAGGGGCTCCCATGCCTGCCCTATAGCAATGGCTTGTTCAAACTCCTGGCTACTTACCTGGGTAACAAGTTGGGGTGTGACCATTGCAAACTGTGACTCCTTGCTGAATTCACCCAGGAGAAGAGTCAAGGCTCCGGAGATGGCAGTGCCCTCTGAAGCCCAGCTTCCTGAGTTCAGTTCTTGGTCCTGCCTACATGACCAAGGCATCCCAGGCGCCAGGGACTTTCCCGGTTTTGGCCCTGCAAGTCCCATGCCTTAGGAGCCCGCATGGCCTGGGACAGCTGGTCACCCTAGTTGCACAACACACCGGTTGGGGGGCTCACATGAGGTACCTGAATTCTGCACAGCTATAACAGCACCTGCCGCACGAGCTGCTGTGAGGATAAAGTGAGTAAAATATGAGGTGCTTCAGAACGACGTACACAGTGGTCACTGAATAAACACAAGCAAGTTTTACGATCTGTGATCAAGCCGCCTTCAACCAGCAATGACATTAAGGAACATGTCAGTTCTGTGTATGCATTTACTTGCAACTATTTAAAACAAACCGTCTCATTTTCATCATGGTCCTACCAACAGCCAAATAGCTGGTCGTTTAAAAATGGAAGCTCTCAATCATTTAAGTCCATAGCTAACACAGTTGAATATTTTAACTGGACTACCCTTCATCCTCAGAGTTTAGTGTTTCTTTACTATTACTTAAGATCCTAACACTAATTTACACCCTTTTGTCTTACTACCTGCGTATAAACTGCACAGCATTGCTCAGATCCACTGCTCAGAGAACCATACTGTTCAGGAGTCTCGTAAAAGTGCTTTCTCTGAAGAGGAAATGAGTCCTAGAGTCACGTAGGACAGTCCTGGAGAGGGTGGCAGGAGGGTGGGCAAAGGCGACCGAGACAGACTCGATTAATCACTGGGTGAATCAGCATGCTGATGTGCTCCACGCAAAGGCTGACAGCAACGGACACAAGGAGAAGGCTCCGGAAGAGTGTGGTATATTCAACATGGCTTACTTACTTTCTGACATTCAACATGGAAAAAAGATTTGAAAATAGATTCTTAAGTAGTTGGGAAGGGGCATCCTTTTACAACCTGATGTGTGTCCTAATTATATTTGAGTGAAAGATTGAAAGTGGGAGAGACCACAACGTGCCAGAATCATCCGGGACATCTCATGTGCTTTGATGACATACACCAGACCATTGCCATTTTGCCATTGCTTCTACCTTCACTAAAGGGAGCTGGATGATCTGTGAGCAGCCCTTCAGAGAGGAAGGAAGGGAGGGAGGGAGGGAGGGACAATGGGAGGGAGGGAGGGAGGAGGAAGGAAGGGAGGGAGGGAGGGAGCAGGGAAGGAATTCAGAGCCAAGAGAGCCGGCAATAATCTCTAATGTAAGGTCAGTGGTGAGCTGACTGTGTGAACAGCCCCCCTGAAGCACATGTGTGGGACTGGAATCTGCCCTCCACCTGGGGAGCAGCTGAGGTGGGGAGTGAGGGGCAGGGGGTCGAACTCATCAAATGTCTTTCCCACCAACCCTTCTGGAGAGAGGAAGTTTGCAAGGGGTTGGCTTTTAAAGCATTTTTTTCCTTGAGATTATTCAGAGGTAACACACCACATGAATTTTGTTCTTTTATGAAATAATCATATTTATTCACCCTAGAGATTGCTTTAGACAAAATAAAGCCTGAGTCAACTGGAGCCTAGCTTACTACAACCTTCAATTAACATTTTTGTTTTTCATTTAGTTTTGTTTTTTTTTTTTTTTCATTTAAAAAAATGTATTTAAGTAAATCGTTCATACATGAATATATGTAAACAGTAAGTATATAGTAAAAGCTGTAAACTTACAAAACAAACATGCATATCATCACACAGGACTCCCATACATCACCCCACCACCAATACCTTGCATTGTTGTAAAACATTTGTAACAAATTATGAAAGAGCATCGTCAAAGTGTTCCTACTAACTAACAGTCCGTATCTCACATTTGGTGTATTTTTCCCCCAACCCACCCTATTATTTTTTGTTCATAAATCATACAGTTTATCTAAAGTGTACAATCAATAGCATTTGGTATAATCACAGAGATGTGCATTCATCATTTCAACCAATATCAGAGCATTTTCAGTACTCCGAGAAAAGAAAAAAACAACAAAAATAAACCATCATACCCATATGTTAGCACTACTAATTCAAATCCTATGATGTACTTTCAGCATTTCTATTCATTTCCAAACATTTCCAAACTTCTCGCCTCCATGGTTTCTGAAGAGAAATCTGCACTAAATCTTACTGGACATCCCTTGTATGTGATGTGTCACTTGCCCTTGCTACTTTCAGAATTTTCTCTTTATCTTTGGCATTCTGCGTATTATGTGTCTTGGGGTAGGTCTATTTGGATTTATTCTAGTTGTAGTACACTGTGCTTCCTGGACACATATATCCATGTCTCTCAGGAGAGTTGGGAAATTTTCGGCCATTCTTTCCTCAAGTGCCCTTTCTTCCCCTTTCCCCTTCTCGCCTCCTTCTGGAGCCCCCATGACACGTATGCTGGTGCACCACTTGCCAGTGTTGCACATTGAAGCGCTTGGGCCTGGACTGCTGGTTATTTAATCAAGGATCTGGCAGGCACGCTAGGCAATGTAAGCTCTTGAGCACTTTTGCACAGGAGGGACCCGTGCAGGCCTGGATGTCAAGAAGCACGAGCACTCTTCATCAGCATCAGTACATTCCCAGGAAGATCTGTCAGGAGCAGCTTTGCCCCAGTGTCTACACAGAAACAAGTTAAACAAGTAGCAAGAATTAAAAGGCTGGGGTCGGCATGTTACATGTTGGTATGTAGCATATATTTGTTTGCATGTTCTACTTAATCATTAAAACTATACTTTAGGGAAATGGATGTGGCTCAAGAGGTTCAGCGTCCGTCTACCATATGCAGAGACCGGGGTTCGATCCCCGGTACCTCCCAGTAAAAAAAAAAAAAAAAAAGCTGATGGTTTGGGGAAGCGGCTGTGGCTCAATCAGTAGGGCTCCCGTTTACCATATGGGAGGCCCCGGGTTCGGTTCCCGGGGCCTCCTGGTGAAGGCAAGCCCGCCCGCACGGCGTGGTTAGCTGACCCAGCGAGCACAAGCAGCAAGGGGGGGATAAATGAATAAATAAATAAAATCTTTAAAAAACAAAACAAACAAACAAAAAAAAACTATACTTTAAAATGAGATTCAAACTATATATTTATAAAACTATGTTCCAGAAAGCACAAAGGTGACAACGTTAGGGAACACTTCCTTATAAGGCGTTTACGCTGTGCCAGGTTCTAAACACCAGCTCACGGCTTTCCTCCCCACGTTACTGAAACAAAGGCGCTGGCCTAAGGGACTTGCTGCAGGACCCAGGGCTACTGGCACAGCCTCTCGTACAGGCTGGATGCAGAGTGTGTGTTCCTAGCTACCAAACTTCACACAGCCTCTCAGGCGGTTTACAACCCTGCGCTGATTTATTTTCTAGGTCCTTATTTTATAGACCAGGAAACCTGCTTCTGAGCAGTCAAGGGACTAGGTTGAGGCCACAGGATTGTAAACAGCAGGTCTGGATCCTGCTTTCCTGAAGCCTGATTCACAGTCCCCTTGGAGCTCTCTACCTAACCGAGTTGTGCAGATACGAATACCAGATTCCTGCAGCCCCTATCTCACCCCCTAGCTAGGGAAGACTTTTCTAACTAGTGATTTGTCAGGACTCATGGCTGCACAAACTCAGACTCAGAGTTACAGAGCTGGCGAACAAAGTCCCGATTCCACACGAAAGAATTAAAAGGAATCCCTTCCTTGTGCAGATTATCTCCACTATTAATTACACAAATGATGCCTGTTTTGGTCTTGACAGGCCTCTTTAAAACACCATAAATAAGCCTCAAAAGCACAGAGGGTGGCCCCCTTCCTTCCTGAGCATCTGGCCACTCTGCTTGCTTCCTGAGTACTAGAGCTATAGCTCTTGCCTCAGTAAGGACGGACAAGGAACAACTGGCAGTTTGGCACCTATCCCAGATTACCTATGACATATAACAACAAGCCCAGAGACCGGTCACAACCCCTGACCCAGGCGTGCTGTGCTCATTTGCCAGGCTGCCATGACTAGGAGCACGTGGCGGGGATTTACGGTCTCACGATTTCAGAGGCCAGAACTAGAGTCCTGACCAGCCTGCAATCCTTGGGTTCCTTGGCTTTCCATGACATCAGGATGTCCTCTCTTTTCTCTTCCTGGTTCCTGCTGACGTCCAGCTCCTGCCTCCTCCCCATGGCTTTCTCTCCTTTGGCCTCCAGGTTGGTTGTTTTATAAGGCCTCCTAATTCAGCTGGCCACAGCTTAATTAAAAGTAACATCTTCACAGGCCCTGTTTACAATGGCTCACACCACTGGAATGGGAATAAGATTAAAAACCTTTTCCTGGGGTACCTAATTCAACCGGCCACACGTGTCATTCCTTACAAAATCAGATGTGCTACAAAAATTTTGTTATAACGTGTTTACTTTCATTTCTAACATTTTCCAAGGAAACATTACAAACAGTGGTTAGTTCCCAGACTATCTTCTTTCCCAAACATATTTAATCTATCGTGTAGCTGAAACACTACAGTTTCAGCTATTTGATTTATATTTGCAATCAAGAAGAGAAAATGATGCTGGAGAATGTATTGCCTTTAAAACAATGGATGTGTACTTAAACCTGTACCTTAAAAAACACTTAAACATAAATAAATACTTAGAGAAATTTCTGGGCTGTTCTAGGACATTTGTAACCATGTTGAAAACAGTTAAGTAACTGTGCTTTATCTTTAATTCTGATACCTGAGGAAAAGCAGATATAATTAGAGGAGACAAGATGGTGAGTGGAAGTAACAGTGCTGAAGGGAGTTTCTGGGCATGTTCAAGAACTGACGACCAGAAGGTGAGACCTCTGGTCTGTGTCTAATTTTACTTCACAGCAGGGGCTCTCCTTTTCCTTCCCTTCAGAGGCCTGTTGGGAACGAGGGTCCCTTATCATCTCACGGCTTCCTCCGGGCACACGTCCTCCTTCGGTATGTCTGGAAGCCCCACAACCTCTCAGCGAGGTCACGTGTGAGCCAGGGTCAGGGCCAGGCAGGCCCAGGCCGGCCTCACACAGACCCATCTCCTGGAGCTTCTGGAAGCTTCTTCGATGGGTAAGGAAGCCCTCCTGTGTCTCACAAAGCACTGTGAAAGACAAATCCGCATCGAGTTTGCAGAGGACAGCATTTTATCTGGGACACCAAAGCTTTGCTGCAGTAAAGGAAGCCAGAACAGAAGTAGCTTCAGGGTGCTAGGGTTGGCAAACGATATTTATAGACATCAAAAGGAAGTTACCTTGACTCCTACTGATTGGACAAGGGTTTGTCCATCTCTTAGGGTGGGTTTTGGGCAAATGGGCTATATTTTGTATTGGGTCAGATGTGATGAACTTGGGGCTTCCTGGGTCAGCTGCCTTGGTAGGGATTTCATATTTCAAAGATAAAGAGGAAACTCAAGAGGGAATCCAAAGAAGAAGTAGGGCATGGGATTTGGGGCTTTGCGGGATCCGCAGGGCTTTCTGCAAACCATTTTATCAGCACCAGTCCTAGTTCCCACCACTGTCTCGGAATCCGCAGCCCATTGGTCTGCATTCCTCACCAGACACTGGAGGCCAGTGGTGAAGGGCACGTGCTTTGGATATGCAGTGAGCTGGATTCTGCTTTGCCCCTTCCTAGCTGTGTGACCGTGGGCTAGTTCCTTAACTTCTCTGAATCTACGGACACATATTTTATTATGACTATTATTTAAGGTCCATGAGGAAAGGCTCCCTACCTTTTACTGTTGTCTCCCCAGCCCCTTCATGAGGCCTGGCCCAGGGCGGTGTTCAATACTTATTAATTAAGTGAACTAACGAAAGAAGCTCAGTGAAGTGAACGAGGGGTCTTCCAGAAAGCAGCAGACGCCAAGCGGTGAGTAGCCCTGAGGGTCTTCTGGCTTGATGCCTGCCCCTGATTCTAAGGGTCCTAACGGTCTCAGCCATTTCGAGTGTGGAAGGTGTCCTTGCTCCGTGAAACGCTGCTTCTCAAACAGGCCGCCATCTGCCGCAAACCCAGGGGTGTTTGGTGCCGAGTTTGCTGTGGCTGTCAGATTCGACATGCCAAACAGTCAGAACACTCCCTTCTTATGGAGCTGATATCAGAGCTCAGGAAGCGTCCGGGAGCTCTGCCCTGGCATAGCTGCCCTTTACAGCCACAGCAGCTGCGCCAGGCTCACTGCTCCGGGGCCGAGAACGGGGAGCTGAAGAATCCTCGCAGCCAGGCTCCATTCTGTTCCAGGGCCCTGCACCCTCCAGCTCGCACCTAGCTCTCCAGCTTTGGCTCCATTTTAGTGCCTAGCATTGCATATCAACTTAAAGTTTTTAAAGTACCGTCGCGGATATACATCTCAGTCCACACCCCTGATGTGTAATGAAAACGGTTTATGTAGTTTTTTCCTAAAACAACTTATTCCTATTTCGAGCTCCTATATCTTAGGGGGTGCAGAAATCTAATATCCGTCCATCTGGAGGCCCCCATGTTCTGGGGTCGCTGTGAAGATTCAAGGGCTCACACAAGACCAGGCTTTGTGGGGATGCAGTGCTCCCCACGTGCTTGTTCTCTGCCGAGTCATCCATGCACCCATCTGCCTTTCAGGCGGCTTGGCCTTGGACAGCTGCACCTGCCATCCCCTGGTCCCGTCAGCAGGAGGGCAATCACCCTGTGGTCTCCGTGGTGTTGTCCACGAGGCTCTCCAGGGCGCCACTTGCTGACTGTCGCTCCAGAGCCATCCCCGTCTGGGGCTGGCGGCCTCCAGAGACGCTGCCCACCGTCCTGGTCTCCTGGGCCTGTGGCTCATGTGCCAAGGGGGAGCAGGTGGAGCCGCTCTCCAGGAACCGAGCCCCACTCTCCCGGGGGGATCTGGGTGACAGCCTGGAGATCCTGGCATTCAGCAATCTCAGAAATTTGAATAACACTATAGTCCTTTCCGTTTCATTTCCTGGCACACTCTCAGGAAGAGACTTCTTGTTTCTCTCCTTTTCCTCTGCCACATTCTTTTTCTTTTCTTTTCTTTCCTTTCCCCCTGCTCCCCCCCCCCCTCAATTCTTGCCCTGAAGCAAGGAGCAGACACAGCTATTGGAAAACACAGGGCAAGAAAGGAGAAGGGGAAATTATGGAGCGAGGTGGGGAAATGGCTAATATCTCAAAAATATTCTGGCCTCACTACAACTTTGTCTTTGTTCATTCTCCTCACCTCACAAATGAGGGAGCTGAGACTTAGGGGGGTCAGAGATATGCTGGGTCTGACTCCCAGTTTGGCCCTGCTTTGCTTTTCAGGCAGAAGGCCTTACACCCAAACCCAGTGCCCTTCCAGCACCCCTGCCTCCCATCGCCCACGCGAGCTGGAGTCCCACTCTTCTCCACACCTCTCTTCACGCCCTCCTCCCACCACCTCGACTGTCAAACCCTCCCCCTCACCTCATCCAGGAAGCCTCCTCTGGCCGTCCTCCTCTGAACCCTTAGGGCACCCCACTCCTGCCTGTCCCAAGCCGCTGGCATCGCGGTTATTCCTGGGCAGGTCTCTTCTCCCCTCCTAGGCTGTAAGCCCTTTGAGCTCAGGAATCCTAACCTTTTATTTTCAAAAGAACAAAGAAATGACTGGATGGAGGGAAATAGGTCCCAGTGACCCAGGCGGCAGCCTCACATCTGGCTGCTCCACAGGAGGAGCGGGAAGCGTGGTCTGTGTTGCAGGGTGGGCGGGAGGGACACGCCCGCTCTGTGGGCGGCGGGCGGCTGGTCTAGCAGAACGATGGGGGCATGCTCATCAGCACACAGGGGAGAGAAGGAAACAGAATCGCGGCCAGTGAGGACGGGCCTGCACCCCAACAGGGCCTTCAAGGGGGGATGTCCATACCTCCCGCTTGTCATCCGAGAGCCTCTGTCCATATATATATGCACAAGAAATGGGGCGTGATCACCAACCGCTGCTGAAACAAGCACATGGGAGGCTCATCCTGAGAACAGGTTGTAATAGCACTGCAGGAGCTTCCGTTGACTGGGGGTCTATCATGGAACATTCTAGTGCTAAGATGGTGAAAGAAAAAAATTCTTCAGTTCTTCCTTTCCAGCTGTCAGGCACTGCTTTAGAGGCTTCTAGTCATCAACTGGAAGAAGATGTTCAGAAGAACGTGGGGGTTGGGGGGAGCATACCCACATTTTCTAAGTAGCCGCACGGGGCCTTTGTGATTAGCCTGCAGGAAGACGGAAATAAGGAAAATTCGTGACTGGCTGCCGTCTTTCTATCAGCATCCCTCACGCTCCATTACATCTCAAATACGGTTCATTCCTAGGAGCCGACAGTGAGCCTCGGCTGAGGGAAGCTCATTGCAGAAACCTGGCGCTAGGCAGCTGGTGGGAGGTGCAGAGGCACAAACCATCGTTCCCAATCAGATGTTCACCACTCCACGATATACCATAAAAGAGATCTGCCTCGTCTAGTTCATTACAGTTTGATTTCTCTTTCCCTTAAATGCAACAGCATTTAATACTCTTTGTTTACTGGTGTAGGTCCCACAATTTTTAGAGGAGACAGATAGGAGATGAGTGTTTTAGATAAACGAGGGCATGTGTACGCTTCCCCATTTTCCCCGTTTCTTTCATCTTTCCTCATACATGCTCTGTGGCAGTCACCCCACGTGGCTCAAAGCCGTGGGGCAGGCCCTTGCCAGCCGCCTTCCACCTTTCCTGGGTGTCAGGTCTTGGTGAAGAGCTGCTCCTCTGAGGTGGAACTACAAAAACAAAACTGCATGGGCAGCTGATAACTAGGACTCTCTCATACTTTCCAGGACTAAGAAAATCTTCTTAGTCATAGGCCTAAGGATTTATTGAGCCAGACACCATGCCAAGCATCGAAACCTAGACACACAAAAATGAGAAGCCCTCCTTGAGCCCAGCAGCCCCCGGGTGGCCTCCGGCGGTCTCCACCTCCTGCTACTCGTGCCTTTGTGGAATCCTGCTCTCGTGAGTGTGGGCTGGGCCTCCTGACTCACTTCCAACAAACAGAATACAGCAAAGTACGGGCTGTCACTCCGAGAGTAGAGCACCACAAGGCTGGCTTCTGTCTCGGGCGGCCTCCCTTGCTCTCGCTGGCTCTCAGGGAAGCCAGCCGCCACGCTGGGAGCCGCCCCTGGAGTGGTCCACGTGACAGGAGCCGATGTGTCTGGCCGCTGGCAGCCAGCACCCGACGCTGCCAACAGCCCCCAGAGAAGCGTGGCCTCCCCAAGCCGAGCCTCGGGTGACAGCAGTGCCAGCCAATATCCTAACTGCAGCCCGTTGGACACCCTAAGCCAGAGGCACCCAGATTCCTGACCCAAAGAAACTAAGATCATAGTGGTTTGTTGTTGTAAGTAACCAAGTTCAGGAGTAACTTGAAATGCAGCCACAGATAACTAAGGTGGGTGATAGCTATATAAACCAAGAATAACTGGTGTGTGCATTGTGTTTATTATGTGTCAGAAACTAGACTAAACGCCGAACATGCACCATCTCACTTAATTCTCATAACGCGATCAGACACTATGATTATTCCCATTTTACAGATGAGGATGTGCAGACTTAGGGGTGCTACTTGACTTGCCCGAGGCCACAATGCTAGTAAATGGAGGAGCTAGAACTCGAGTCCATACCTGATTCAAGAGTCCTTGCTCCAAAACTAATGCCTACCGCCTCTCGGATACATGCAATGCATTTGGTGCAACAAAGAAAGCGTATACCAACTCCAGAGGGGATGGAGGGAGTCAGCAAGGATCCCTGAACGTTTTAGAGCAGTTCATATTTATGTCAGATCTAGGATAAGAAGCTGATGAGAGCTCTGGAAATGAAGTCCATCATAGGTGGAAAGACTGACGTGCAAAAAGCATAGGGGTAGCTCTTCACCTTGAGACCTTCTAGTAATAAGTTCAAAGCTGTAAGAGACGAGGCTAGGGAAACAGGAAAGGCCAGACCGTAAGACAGTTTTCTCCCCCTTGGCAAAACACTGACTTTGCATCAGGTTACCCTTTTGTTACCTTTCAGCTCTTAGATAGAAATAATAGGACACCATTTCAAAATCACGTAAAATGTAGAATTTAAATTGACAGTCTGGGTAAGCTAGGTCTTGCAGCTGTCCAGAACTGTTCAAGGTTTTAGACTCAGGCTATAACAGAGACAGTTCTAAGAAATATTTACCCTTTTCTATAATGCTCTGTACGAAGTAAATACACAAGGAACAGAACTGTTTGTCACCATGAATAGTTCTGTAAATATTACCTCAGCCTTTATGATTTCATTGATCTTATAGCAGATGTGAAGTTTCATCTTTAAAATCTACCTCAACCAGCTGCAGATCTATCGAGTCCTACTTGTGGAATCTGTGGCCTTGATTCTGAGGGAAAAAAAACAAAAAACACTGGCAACGCTGAACCATCATGTCTTGAGACAGTAGTTTTGACGATGGAGAAGTATATATGAAATTTCAACTGATATTTGCTATGTCAAATATTAAATTTCTGTGTACCCAAGTGGATCCAGATGTTTTAAAGAATTACATAAAATCTTACAATAGAAAAGCTATCAGACTCTAATATCTAACAGAACTGTGGCAGAAGAATAACTTACTCAACTTTAAAACATAAATGAAAACAAAGTAAAGAGCTCATAAAATATAAAATTCTTATGCTGGAAGTCGTGTTGGAGGAGTTCTTTTCATCAAATAGGACTCAGGACTAACATAAAAAGAACTCACACACTCTTTAAGAAAAACGTCAATACACCAATGAGTGATAATACTTATTCATAAAATACCTATTGTATTCCAGGTGTTTTATTCACTCTTTTATTTAACCTTTTCAAAGATCAGTTAAGGTTAAGTATTATTAATCCAGTTTTACTGTTGGGAAAACTGTGGCTTAGCGAGATCAAGTAATTTACCCGAGTCTACATAGCTAGAAAGTGCAGAGTCATTTTTTACACGGGATACCAAAGTCTATTTTTTCTGCCATGTTCTGCCAAATAAGTGAAAGCATGAAGACCACAAAGAGAATCTACACAGATATGATATTATCTCCACGTATAACCTAAAAATACATTAAATGAACTTTGAGGCAAATTTTAAGCACTCTAAATATTTTTTTTAATTTAAAAACACAAATACTGGAATAGTTTTGAAAATATAGGAAAGGAAGAAATGTATACAATATTGGTATTATGATTTAAAAAACCTATCTGCAAAGAAATTTGGCAAGCACTTTTTAAGAATGATGAAACTATCAATACCCTTTGACAAAATATGATATACAAGGGCATTTTTTATGTGATTCTTTGAGACTGTCCAAATGTCACATTCATCGTGAAGGCTTTCTGCCCAGGCAGTTATGCACCCTTCCTCTGTACCTTGCAAATATTTGTCTCTGTGTCCCCAATGCCTAGCAAGTGACTGACACAACACACAAAAGTTCTCAATAAATATTTATCGACTTAATCAAGAAATTCAACAGAAGAGGAAAAAAGTTCAATGCAGCCAGGCATCTAGTGCAGCATTCTTTACACCAGTAAAAGGTTAAAAGCAGGGCTGACAACACTCAAGCGGTAGGTAAAGGATGTATAACAACAGGATTGGATCTTTTGTAAGTCATTGAAAACAATAATATACAGACATTGTTGAAGCCTGAAGAATGTTTAACCATCAAGGAAATAAGAATACAAAATATAGTGTGACTGCTCCGGTGTTAAAATAGGTTTTAACCAAAGACTGGAAGCTAATATGTTCAAAAAGAAAGGAAAGGGAAGCTTAATAGTTCTGTTGCGGGTGACAGAAAGGGATGAAATTGTCTTTAATTATATCTCAAAATTGTCTTAATATGGTTGTTTTACTGATTATATTCACCTCAAAATATGACCTAAATTGCTCTTCAGATTATTTGGAGGCTGAGAACATTTTTTCAGGTTATCAAAACTTCTTGTCCAGACCATTCAGGAATTCAGGGCTGTGATCACTCTCCTTAGTCATCTTTTTCTGATATAGTTATTTCCCCCACTCCCTACTTCCATCAACACTTAGTTTTTACCTTTTACCCTTCTTTTAATGGTTTGGGAGGTTAATTATATCTGTGCTTTTTATTATAATCTATCACAAATCCTTTATGGAAATAGGATTATAAATAAATAATAATAAAGATCATCATATAATAAGTAAGCCATACATAATACTAAGGCATTATTCAAAAGAATTAAAGAGATGCCATTAACTGCCTAGAAGAACTATCCGAATGCTAATTAAAGCTAGCGCCTTCACTCTTCCAACCTTCACCTCCTCTCCCTCCCCTCAAAAGAACTAACACTTAGACAAACTCTGGTGCATTGCTTACCCATGACATCTTTCTGTTGTAACTTATAATAGCAGTAACTACCTCAACACAGGATGCACAGGTCATCTGCATGACCAGCTGACCTACACGGCATCATCTGCCTCCAGCTGGACATGACTACCCATCCACGCCAACACCTTCTTCCTCCCCCACAAACTCTTGCTCTCAGGATGTGACCTTGCTTTAATCCTTCTTGTTCCGTGTTAATGCTTTGTATTTTTAGCTGTTTAGTCAATCACTAAAAGCAAGACTCACATAACTCCATTGTTCATTTTATAAGAGATTTTAGCCACAGAACCAAGTTGCTCATTTTAACACAGCTCTTAGTGTTAAGCAATAGACAATATTGAATTTTACCTGAACCCGTGATCCTGGAAAACAGCCTAGGTTAAGAAATCCCCCCACCCATTGCATCACTCACCAAAATTGCCGTAGCCTCTCTTTGTCTCTAGGCCCCTGACCTCCCTCACCTTGGCCCCTAGAGAATCTAGATAAAACATATTCCTCTAGGCTTCAACAGTAAAACCAGGAGATAACGTCACACAGTTGACCTCCCCCTCCAGTACTCTCTTCCAGTAGCCCTTCCCAATCCTTTAAAATTCTCCTGCTACGAGCCACAACATGGCCGACAGACAACATGGCCGACAGACAACATGGCCGACAGACGACAACATGGCCGACAGACAACAACATGGCCGTGAGACCTCTCCCAGAAACCATTACTACTAAAAACAGAGCCCAGGGGCCCTGCCAAGACTTTGACCACAAGGTCCCAGTTGGGATTCTTTCCAGGGCCAAGGGGAGCCCTGGATAATTCCAAACAGGTCTTCCCATGGGTCCTGGATAACCCCAAACAAGGTCTCGCCATTGGCCTCCACCATTGGTGGGATGACCAATATCAGCTGGGGCCCCTCCCCTAAGCATTAGCAAGGGGAGGAGTAATTGACAGCTTAATAAAGGTGCCCACACAGGCCAAATCATGCTCTCTGCCTAGAGACATGTCAAATCCCAGTGCATATTTCCGTCCTTTTCTCCCATTTCTCAGCAAGCTCTGTTCCTTCCTTCATTTCTCAATAAATTCTTTTTACTGGCCTTTAAAAAAATTTCTCCTGTTTCAGCTTCAGGGGAGTTGAACCCTTTCTTGTTCCCTTGTTGTGACGTGCTTCTAGTCTCCCCTCTCTCTCTCCGTCTCTCTCTCTCTCTCTCTCTCTCTCTCTCTCTCTCTCTCTCTCTCTCTCTCATACACATACTCAATAGCTTTCTGGTCTCCCTCATCTCTATCACGTATAGCTTTGAATAAAGTCATTCCTGCCTGTTTATCATTGTCCAGTGCAATTTTTTTCTTTGACACAATACAAGAATATGCATGAATTACTTCATCTGATTCTCTTTCAAGGTTTAACACACATTTCCATGTAAGTTCCTTTAAAACAGGGGCTCTTCACCTTTTTTGTCCCATGGACTCCTTTGCCAGTCAGGTGAAAACCACGGACCCCTTACTGAGTCCATTCTATACTGTGTATTATTTAATAAATATATCACACCCACACCAACACGTCCCCACAAGAATAATGGTTTTTTTGAATTTCAGTGCACCCTCATTGACCCCTGATCAAGAACCCTTGCTTTAAAACAAAAAACTGCCATCTAAATTAAACCACCCTTTTAACACATATGCTGAGACTAGTTCCAGTAGGATATCAAAGACTAATTGTCTGAATTGACTAAGGCAGATCAAGGACTGTTATCTGCACTGCCCTCCACCCTTCCTTTCCATCCTACACCACTGTTAATGAATTAGTATTTGAACAAAAGAATTGAAAAAATCAATGGCATTTTCTGCTGTTTCATATTAAAGAAGCTGGGAAGAAATTAGAAAAGATAAAACCCAAACAATATTTATGTAATCCATACCTGTTCTATATGATTTGAAGAACTTTCAGGGGTTTGAAAGATTAAATATTATTTTCAATGTGCAAAGGAAATAACTTACTTGATACCTGGCAATTACACCTTTGAAACTCACAGGTTGACATATTCTATTTGATTTATACCAAACAGAGACAAAGTTGAAAAGAGCTGAAAGAATGTATTTTGCAGAGTAAGTACAATTCTAAGCAAACCTAATCTTTTCTAAGTACCCAACAGTATCTCCAAACTGCCTTCATTGAAGGGGTTGAATGAAGAGGAGGCCCATCGCTCCACACTGTATTCCAGGACAGGGATTACATGGCTACTAATGTTAAATGAAAAGTCTTGACAGTCATTTCAAAAGAGCCGTTAATACAAAAAAAAAAAAAAAAAAAACCAACAAGGGAATGCCTGTTATGGCGTGTTCTTGCTTCCAGCTGGCTGACTAACAATAGAATTAACACTTGGGACCTTCCCGTGAAATGAGCACCAACATGATTTTTCCTTAGCCATGTGCACCCATGGATGAATCAAGTCCTGTTGAGAAGGCAAGTAGCAAGCAGTTCTTGCTAACTGTGACACAATAATATGGTGAATAATTGTAGAATCATACAATTTAGACCTAGGAAGGCCTCTGACTATATCTAATTGACTACCTTTGTTTTATAAGGGAGGAGCTATGGGTAAAAGAGATGAAGTGACTTTTTCAGAGACGAACAATTAGTGATAAGCAGAGGCCTAGAGTTCCTCACCCAGTGTTGTAGCTACCGTGCCATACTGTCCATCCATCCATCCATTCCATTTATGCTACAAGCATTCATGAAGCTTCACTGTGGGCCAGAAACCATGTGTGCAAATTCCTGCATGGTGGACCCGGTGAATCAAGCTCCCTTTGTGCACGTGTGACCTTGCTGTTCCTCTGGGCAGGAGGTAGCGCTTTTTTCCCCACCTTTTGAATCAGGACTGGCCTTGTCACTTGCTTTGACTTAAAAAAATATGATGGATGTGACCTGGTGCGACTTTTGAGGCTAGACCTCAAGAGACCTGTGGCTTCTGCTTTTCCCTTTTTGCTGCTCTGGGACTGTCGTGTAAAGAAGACTGAACTAGACATCTCAGAGATGAGAAGCCACATGGCAGAGACCCAAAGCACCCAGCCAACCGCCACAGCCACCTCCCAGACATGCACATGAGGCCAAACAGGGCCAGTCAGTGCCCAGCTGTTGTGTCAAGGGACGGCAAGTGCCCGGGTGAGCCCAGCCAACACAGGTAGTGCCGAGATCAGCAGTCACATCTGCCCCTTCCTCGAATGGCTGACCCGCAGAATCATAAGCAAATAAAGACTTATTGTTTGTAGCCTGCAAGTTTTGGGGTGGTTTGCCATATAGCAATAGATAACTGATACGCCATGTTAGGTGCTAGACGACACAGAAAGATAGCTGAAGAAAGAGAGATGAATAAGACAGTCTTTGCCATCAAAGAATTCACAGACGAGTGAGCAAGACAAACACACAGGCGTTCTCTAAGAAATGGAGTGGTAAGTATCACACAGTTTCCTAAGTGAGAAATTATAAGGGACTAAGGCATTGAAGATAGAGATACAATAAGGTTTGATGACTGGATGGGATGGCTGAAGAGGGAGTGTAGTATGATGCCTGGCTTAGAACCTTTTATAGATACCGGTAACATTAATTAAGTTGGAAAAAGAGGGGTAGGTTTAGGAGTAAGTGGAGGGAGATAAGTAGTCCAGATCTGGCATGTTGACTGTGAAGTACAGGCCTGTGCAACAAGTAGGTAGAAACAGGTTTGTTTGGTTGTTTGTTTTTTCAAGTAGAACAAGCTTTTTGAAGCTTAATTGGGCAGATGGGATTAGAGGAAAGCCTTGAAAATCATCTACATCTATTAATAGTAGTTTAATCCATAGGCAGGGGTTAAGCTGGCCAGGGAGAGTGTATCAAGAAAACTTGAGGTAAAGAAGTGGGTGCAGTCAGTGACCCACTCTTTTAAGAATTTTTTTCTGAGGTCAAAAGGAGAGACACAGTGGGACACATTAGATTGAGGGCAATTTTATTTTTTGCCTCATGCCATACTTGAACTAAAATTCTACACTTTTTCACATTCTCCCTCCAAGAAAAACTATTACACACAGCATCAGCTAAATATTTCCTTAAGAATTTGAAAAAAAAGATTGGTCTTGGTTAATTACATCACTCAACAAATAGCATTTCTTTCCAAAGATCCTCATAAGATAACTCTTTCCAAGTCACTCATCAGTTCTCCAACTGCTGAGTCTCATTCTCTCTTCCCAGACACTTCCCTCCCCTGGCCTTACATCCACCTCATCCCCTTTCTTAACCAGAGCAAGTCAGCTTGTTCCAGCTCTCTCATCGCCTGCTGGGTATCCGTCAGGGATCAGGCCCTGGGGGCCTAGCCTCCAAGGGGGATCATCAAGGCATTCCTGAAATGAGCGTCACCTTATAGGGGGTATGGGTAAGAGAAAAGAGGTAAGGTTTCTTCACGTTGGTACCTCCTGAAATGGGTTTCTAGAAGCCACAGTGGAAGAGAGTCACAGGAGAATGCTTCAGGTGGAAGTATCAAGGTAGGTGCTGAGGAGGCAGGTGGTGGAAAGTCCTGCGGTTGAGTCCTGCCCCAGGCTGACAGCAGGGAGAGGCTCAGTGGAATAAACTGGCCTCAAGGCTTTGAATTGGGCGTTCTTGATTCTTATTTAATTAACTTGACCTATGCTTTTTTTTCCTTTCTAATTGAAACATGTTCCAGTTCCAGAAGAGCTACAAATCAAAATGAGGAACTTCTTGCCATTTGAAATTGAACCTATAAATCATAAAAAATAACTAAAAATTAAAGTTATCCTTCAAGTTTTAATTAACATTGAACACCAAAAAGAAACCATATATTAAATCTTTCTAGCTTTGTAATTAGTATTTCCTCTTATAGGGACAAATAAGAATGCACAAATTGTTGAGAAAATAAGTCTCTATTTTCTTTAGGCTCTGTGCCACACTGGGATTTCCAAAGATCTCCAGCTCTATTTCCTATGCATTCAGTAAAGCAGAAATAATACTAGCATGAACTCTGTACTAGAAACTTCCCCTGGTAGAATGGGAAAAATAATTTCTGAAATGGCAATTTTCGTTGTCCAAAATAGTCTGCTGAGGTAAGAATTAAATAGCCAAATTCCCCATTTTTTACTTAGAGGAATAAAAATTATTCCAATATGTATTCAGTGTATCTCCAGGGAAATTCTGTGATATTTTCATATTTTACCAAACCACTTAAGAGTTTTGTGACCTAACCAAAGTAGTAATTTTACCTGGCAATAAAAATAATATGTCAGCAATGGAAAAATTTGCTAATAATTAATTATACTAATTGAGACTAAGAATCTATGACACTTCAACAAATATTTTAGAGTCTGGTGTAAAAATCCTTATAAAAGGTCACATTTTTCCCAAGATTAATATCTCTGGGTGAATAGAAGTCATTAAGCAACAGGCTGTGCGCTGCTGTTAAATAGGAATCACATATCTGCTCCTTTTCCGAGCTCCGGCGGACAAGGACTCAAGGAGTCATAAACTTCCTGACTCCAAGCAGGCTGCTTATTTTTGTATGGCTGAAGGAGATTAAAAGAGAGATTTAAGAACAAATCCGAGCGTCTTCAGAAGACCTGAGCCCTCCACCTTTTTAACACGCTCTCCAGGTACCGGCTCTGCCGTGGCCACTGGAGCAAGATGGCTTGGCCGTCACAGCCTCAGCAGACCACCTTGTGGTTTTGCAGAGTTGCTCCTTCAGTGCATCCTGTAATGTGACTCCAGGCGCGACTACGAGCGCAAAGAAGGCTCCCTTTCCCAAAGACACGTTGCATTGTCCCGTCACAGTATCTGGAATTTCTCCGAGAGATTTGGTTTCAGCTTTGTTCTCTAAGGACAGCCGTTTGCTGGGCACTCACTAAGTCATAGGTTTAGGATTATGATCTATGCCCTGTAAATTATAGCAGGGTATAGGATAGGGGTGCCGCCGTCAAGAGGTAGTGCTCAAAGTGGGAAAACACAGAGGCTGGAGGGTCCCAGGCCAATGTCCTCATGGTGGCCTGCAAGATCTTCAGGTGCACATCAAAAGAGAAAAGACACCACGGAATACAGAGAATCTGGGAGGAAAAGCGGTGTGTAAAGCAAGGTCAGGGGCACTCAAATTTCTCTCACGGTAAAATTCTGCCTAAGGCCAGAACTGCCGCTGACCACAGCCGCTCAACAGTCAGAATGATTCACCTGGGAGGGCCAAATCTCGACGTGCAGGTTTCTCCTGGTGGAAGATGTGCTGTTCATGTCTCACTGAACTCGGACCTTTTTTCCTTCCCTTCACCGCCCTCCACCCCAGCCAAGAACACACACTTCTAGAAGTAAGAGGGGGGTTGTAATTCATCGAAGGCAGGCCATAGGAGAAAGAGAGTTTCAGTGTCCCAAGGAACCCTGGGACAGAACCAACTGGTTGGAAAGTCTTGTATAGGTCTGGAGTTTAGGTTCCTTATAGGACTTCTGGAGTCACCCCAGGATCAAAGGAGATGCTCCAGACCTCCTACACTGCCCTCTAGGAGGCCAAAGGAATTCCACGGTGAGGAGGGGGAAGAGAGGAAAGCACGGAAGGTGACCCACCGGCATTTATGTGGGCGCTCTTTTCCCCAGCTCCACGGTCAGCGGCCACCTCAGGGCTCCTGGGCTGGGCAAGGAAAGGCAGCTCCCGAAGATCCTTCACAAGTCTTTGTGGCCAGGCCTCAGTCCTGGGCTCGTAATCTGGCCTGGAGAGAAATAAAACAACACCTTAGTCTGTAGAAATTTAATAATGTGTTATATTTAAAGATGATAATAAAATAAAAACACAGCCCTCGTTGTGGGCTCACCCCTTCTCTTTTTAACGATGCTATAAAACTTAAATAGAAAAAACACTCTGCCTTAGCTGCAAAATATGAAATGGGAGGAGTCAGAGTATCCTGTAAATACATTGTAAAATGTGTTTCTAAAACAGGTTCATGGTTTATGGGTTTATTTTTACCAACCTTCAGTTCACCGATTTACAGGTCAGCTTTAAGCACAACCCCAGACTGGCCCCAGACTTGGCTCTGCTTTCTGAAGGAAAGGTGCACCCTTTCACAAGTGGGGGTGAGAGGGGGTGTGAGTGAACATCCATCTGGAGAATGGGCATGTGGCATGGATTGAAAACAATCGTAGATCTCAAGTTAGGGACTATCGGAAACCCCAAATTATGGCTTCAAAGAAGGCTGGTAAGTGCATCCATTCATTCTCTTTGGCTTTGCAGACATATAAGACTTGATGGTTATTATTAAGCCTGACTCCTCTCTTTCTTAAAATCAGTCAACATCTATACCATACTACCTTCCTTCCTAGATAGCATCTACGCCCCTCATTTCTTTCTTGATATACCATATACGCAGGAATTAGAGTGAGCATT
The DNA here is from genome assembly GCA_026826555.1 of Tolypeutes matacus. Taxonomy (NCBI): domain Eukaryota; kingdom Metazoa; phylum Chordata; class Mammalia; order Cingulata; family Chlamyphoridae; genus Tolypeutes; species Tolypeutes matacus. Next base: position 5,062,658 of record JAKSZT010054548.1, on the reverse strand, counting down.
ATGCAGTTCCATGAGAGAATAACAGTCTTCATCTCTAAGTTAGGAATTAAAAAAAGTACAGAAAGTTCCAGTTATCCACATGCTCTCACCCTTCCCCAAACTCTCATCCCAATCACAAACGAAATACACCAGTTGTTCGTAGAGGCGTTATTCACAATTGCCAAAAGACGTAAACGACCCAGATGCCCATCAGCCAGTAAATGGATAAACACATTGTGATTTATACATACAATGGAACATTATTCAGCTGTAGGGAATACAGAGAACTTGGGACAAACTAAGGACCAAGGATCACCAGCAGCCAGCCCCAGAATACCACAGTCTTTGGAGAGAGAACATCCCCTTGATGATGCTTTAATTTGGGCTTTTGTCCTAACCTCAAAACCATGAGCCATTAAAATCCCATGGTTTAAGCCAGCCCATTGCTTGGTATTTTCTTGAGCAGCCAAAGAAAGTAAAACAATGACTAATATTACTACGGAAACAACTAAGATAAAAATCAGCAGCATCCCAATGGAGAAGATATTGACATGAGCAGAGTGGACATCTTCAGGGATGTTGTGTTCTTACATGGGTGATAACACCCAAACTTCTAGCTTTTAACAGACCTCTGAGAGAACTGAAGTTACGACTTCACTTGTTCAGGAACCAGAGACAAAGCGCAATCACATTTCCCTCCACGAGCTGTAATCATTAAAATTAGACCTCTTGGGGAGCAGATGTAGCTCAAGTGGTTGAACGCCTGCTTCCCATGGGCAAGGTCCTAGGTTCAAATCCCCAGTACCTCCTAAAAAAAAAAAAAAAAACTAGACCCTTTAAAAGATTTCTGACACAGATGTAAGATCTACCTACTATTCTGCATTCCTCTGTCCCATCCCCACAAGTGGACATTTACATTCTCCTTTCTTTATCTCTTCTAAGGAAAAAGATAAAAAGAGGCTTTAACAAGCCCCTGCATGGTGGGAGCAGGGATTCCTTAAGGAGATGGTAGAAATAAGGAAGCAAGCCCTGTGAGGCAATGGCATTCCCACCATCTAGAAATAACTCCCAGTAATTTAGTTTCTCTCTCTCTCTTTATAAAATTTAATTATATTTAACTCCAAGAGAAATCGTGTGGTTTAAATAGGTTTTCTGACAATGCTTGCAATTTGTTATTTCCCTGTGGATTTCCTTGTACTATTTTGAGCTTCATGGAAAGCTTTTGAATCTCTATTTCCTCTTGACCAATTTGGTCAAGTGAACTTGGCCTAACCACCAACTTCTTAACAATGTACCAGTGATGAAGAGACGTAGTCCGAGAAAGCACATGGGACTAAGGTTTTTACAGAGGTGGTGAGTTAAAGATCTTTATTCTGCAACCAGTGAGCTTTGAATTATTTCTTAGTTTTGGAAGAGAAGAGGATGTCAAGCTTACATGACATAAGTTTTTTTTTGAGCCTAACAGTTAAGTAACTGTTAAGTTTATCTCTCATTTCCTTAAATCTTGATTCCTAAAGGTATTCCACCCTGAATATAGACTTGGTTTACCTGCATTTGTCCCAGCTCCCCACAACCTCCAACCACACTTGGTGCTTAGACAGAGCATAGAATTGCTTTTTTTAAGGCCAAGGTCACCCACCTACTCCCTCTGAAATTAGGACCTGTGCTCTCCAGCTCCTTCCTTATGAGAAGTCTATGAGAGGCCCCACTTTTATACAAGCTAGATTTTCCTCTCTTCTCTCTCCAATACTCCTGTGGGGGCACAGCAAGAGCAAGAGCACACTGACATCCTCTGGAAAGAAAGATGCTCTCTGTTCATGACTCGCCCTTCTCTAGGAAAACAGAGGCAGACAATTCTGCCTCATTCCACTGGGCCTGTATTTCTCAACGATCAACACTATTTTCATTTTCCATCTGTTCCTTGACTACATGAGGAAGTATCTGTCTTCCAATTGTTAGACATTCTGCATTTAGGAGACACTCCATCAATGATGGTTGACCGTAATGTATAATGGAAAATATTTTCAGATTCTTTTTGTGACTTTAAATCTTCCTGGATAAAAATATTTGAGGATAAGTATAAGACAATATTCTAAGTACTGTTAAAAATATAAAGTTTGGTTACTAGGTGCCCAGAATATCTTTTAGATGGTGGTCTTGGGTCTCTGTCTACAAAATCAGCTGTTTAGAAGCTCTCTTTATTATTCTATAACTGATTCTAATTTTAATTATAAGGCTCATGCTTCAGGTAGGAGACAATTAATTTAGAGCAATGCTGTCCAATATAAATATAATGTAAGAGTCACACATGCAAGCTGAGTTTGGCTTAGAGATGAAAGTTTGATATCCTCTTCTGTTCTAAAACTAAGAAATAATTCAAGTCAATTTAGAGTCTGTCAATCTCTCTTGGGGTTGTGTCTAATTTTTAGAAGGCTTATGTGATACCAAAGTCGGACTCATCACCTATCCAAAGTGACATCTGTTCAGAAAGGAGGTAGAAATCACTAGCACTGTGCTGTCCAATACGTAGCTACTAGCCACATGGGGCTCTTGAGTACTGGAAATGTGGCTAGTCCCAACTGAGATGTGAAAAATGCATGCTGGATTTCAAAGACTTACTAAAAATAAAAAGAATGTAAAATATATCAATAATTTTTATTTTAATACCATATTGAAATGATAATAGTTTGGATATATTAGGTTAAATAAAATTATACTATATAAAATATATTATTAAAAATAATTTTACCTATTTCCTTTTACTTTTTAATGTGGCTGCCAGAAAATGTTTAATTATATATATGTGGCTGTGTGACTCTTACATTATATTTATATTGGACAGCATTGCTCTAAAGGAGTAAGTAATGGAAACCAAAAATAAATAAATCAGTATTTTAAAACCATTATCATATGGCTGCATTATAACCTGCTCAAATTTTAAGTTCAAGAAGCATTCTAAAATTTAGCTGTTACTAAATGTCTTGTGTGCCACAACTGCATGAGAAACTGGGGGACTAATGATAAAAAACATATCATTTCCTCAAGGAATTTATAACTAGTAGGACAGACTGGTGAGTATGTAACTAACTACCAAGCAATAATATTTGACAAGTACAGAGCAGGGCACTGTTTGTTTTGTTTTTGTTTGTTTGTTTTGTTTTTCTTTCTGGACAAGAAGAGGCACTGCTATCTGAGCTAGGTAGAACTTGGTGACAGAGGTATTCCAGGTTCAGAGAACTACCCAGAAGAGTCAACATGTTTGGGAAACAGTGAAAGGTTCAGTGTGGCTGAGGGCAAGCTGGGTCAGAAGAGAAGAGGCTGCAAATCTTGACTGGGACCACAGCCTTAGAGGCCTTGAGTGCCTAGCCAAGGGGAGTGAACCTTATCTTCTAAGGGCATGGGGAGCCATTGAAGATGGTTAAGTAGAGAAATACATTTCAGATTGGAATTTTAGAAAGATAAGTGGCAGAAAATTGGAGGATAAACCAGAATGGGGTGAGATTAGAAGCTGGAGTGGTGATAGGAAAGGGATTAGGTTCTTATCTCCAGAACTCTTTTGACTTTGGAAAAGGCAGATTCCTTAAGAGATCCATGGCTCATACTTGAAAATAAAGTTAAAAAGATACTTTTTCCAAGATTCTAGTCAAAACAGAACTTCTCTAGTGGCCTATTTAAGATTGGATAACATTCCATTTCTGGATGCCCCATGAAAAAAAATGAAACTTTTTCAGGAAACAAAAGCTTTGTCTATTCCTAAAGAACTTTCATCTCTAAGCCAAACTCAGCATATAAACTCACTACCTTCTCTGTGGTATGGACATGACTCCAGGAGATGAGCCTCCCGGGCACCGAGGGATTATTACCAAGCACCAACTAGCAATGCATTTGGAAAAAGACTTTGACCAAAAGGGTGAAATAGTAACTACAAACAAGTTTTTATGGCTAAGAGATTTCAAAGTGAGTCAAGAGGTCATTTTAGAGGTTACGCTTATGTACATCTCAGGAGGATTTCACTGACTGCCACAGTAAACAGTGGCTCAAGCAGGGGTGATCCTGAGGGCTCTAGAGACATCTGAACACTATAGGTAGGACAGACAACCCCAGGAAATCAGCATCCCATTGTTGGGCCTTGGAATATATGATAACCTCTCTCCCCAATGCAACAGACTTAGACTCACTTATAAATTTCCTACACATGGTTCTTCTGCCCGTTTTATTTGAACCTATAATTAGCAATATACCCATTAATTATCTGCCCCAGAGACTTAAATCTTCCGGCTGCTCATATGCCGGTTGAGCCCTGAATCTCAGCAGAGTTGCAAACAACACCTGCTCTCCAGTTCATCAGACTCGCCCCCAACAACTAGCAAAAGGATGATGATGGACAACGCCCATCCCAAAAAACAGAGAGTATCTACAACTGCAAGCAAGACAGTTCCATCCACTTGCCTCATAGGATCTAAGCTTCCTCTCAATCAGAAGCAGAGTGGGCATCACCATCCCAAAATCCTCAAGATTGAGGAATGAACAAGCATAAGGGGAGAATGCAACTCTGGCCCAAAGAAGACTTATTATTATTCTAGCAATGGAAGAACTTGTAACACTGATATAACGATAGTGGTCACCAGAGGTTCTGAGGGGAGGGAGAGGGAAGAATAGGTATAACATGGGGCATTTTGGGGACATTCGAATCATTCTCCATGTTATTGCAATGACAGACACAGGCCATTATACATTTTGTCAAAACCTATAAACTTGTAGCGTACAAAGTGTAAACCATAACGTAAACTATAGACTATGGTTAGTAGCAATGCTTCAGTATGTGTTCATCAATTGTAACAAACGTACCACACTAAGTGAAAGATGTTGTTAATGGGGGAAAGCGTGGGGGGGGAGGGGGTAGAGTATGGGGGAATCCCCTATATTTTCTATGTAACTTTTCTGTAATCTAAAATTTCTCTAAAAATAAAGAAAAAAAAAAAAAAAGAACATTCAGTCCACCAGTTGTATGCTGTTAATTCTTGAATTCTTTTTGTTAGTTCCATCTTCAGTGTTGATATAGAAGAGCTTTGGGTAAAGGTGAATCACGTGTGAAACTTACCCCTCAACGTGTTCTGTGGAGATGAGCAGGTTTTATATACTCTCATCTGGTTTAAAAGTGACTCAAATCAGTTCCCACCTCCCAAAATTCTGCTCTTGCCCAACACAAGACACTAGGCTTAAGACTTTTGCAATTATATGGTATAACTAAACCTGCTAAGTGCTTAATTTTTACCATAATTTTACAATGCAGAAGCAACCCTATAGAGCAGCTAGAGGAGAAAAGAAAGCCTGGGAAACGCTATTTAATCGTCTTAATTTGCATCTTTGGCTTTATGGAAGGATCACTCTATCAGTTTCTAGACAAATCTGGTAGAACACACCAGGACCTTTAAAACGATGTTGTTCTTTCTGATTAGGTTGATTTATTAGTTGGGTAGGTATGTGTTCATTCTCGAGTTAACTGACAGAGCTATTGACATCAGTAGAATCAGTATGAGGCAGTGCTCAGAAATGAGCAGATTTTTCTGACTCTTTCCGTATGAGAGCCCTCCTAGTTCTCCTGACACAGAATAGCACACACTATGATGGACCTGTCCTGCATTGTGTCACGACCTCTTCTGAGTGCTCACTTTAAGTAACGGAAGAGATATGAGGTTGCTCATAGTTTGGATTTGCTTTTCCCCAGTAAATATTTCTTAAAATCTTATTGAGTAAGGTGGGCCATTCTTGAGGAAAACTCTGGATACAGAGAACCTGATGTGTTTGAAAGGAGCATCACCACCTCTAATTGCCTGCACTTAGCTGGTCAGAGGAATGGAAGGTTTTGGCTTCCTGGCTCTTGGGCTTAAGCAAAGAAAGAAAACAATTTAAAATAAAGATGACAAGATGAATTTGGTAAACATTCAGTGATCACAGAGTTGTTATATTTTTTCAAACCAGTATACCAAAACCCAAAAAGTAGGTTCAATTGTCACAGATAGGCGGCAATCACCTGACAACCCTATGCTCGCCTCACTACTTCTCTGAAAGGGAGATGTAAGATATGCTGGAAACAAATAAATACCTTGGCATATTTTTGGAGGTAATGCATAAATCAAGAACAAACTTGCTCAAGGTGACCTAGACTTAAGAACTTTTGCAATTATATGGTATGACTAAACCTGCTAAGAGCTTAATTTTTACCATAAAGAATCTAACTTTGAGCAGTACGACTGCAGTAATTTAACAAAATGGTCAGGTTAGTTAGCAAAATTATAGGCCTTGGTGTGAATCAGAAAGGAACAATTAGGGCAAATCCAACAGTTTTTAAGACAAGCTTCCTGGTTGATTTTAACTCTAAGCAAACAGTTTTGCTCTCTTCCATTGTTTTAAATGCAAAATTGATTAATTCAAGAAGATTTACTCAATAGTTCTGATTTATTCAAAATATTGTCTTTTGATGTATTTTAGGTAGCCAAGAAGTTTTAAATGAGTTCTTTAGTAAATATTGATACTTCTTTAATTTTAAAAACTGATGCTTAAATCTGAATTAAGTTTAATTCTGAAAAAAGTTCTGAGAGCTCGACTTTAGACTATTAACAATTACACAGATCCTGAATACACGAAATAAAGAACCTTCTTTTCTTCTCTGCTTAAGTCACATCTGAAACCATTTTACAGATCCTTTTATTTGATTCAAGGAATATAAAATTAATGTGTATAAAACAAAATCCTTAATGTTAAATAAAATTCTGGTTCTTGATGGCACACATTTAGAAATCATTCCATACTTTTGTTGGGGAATGTCTCATCCCTTTTGGAGGCATAGAGTTTGTGTATCTTCAGAAGGAAAACTCCTGCGAACTTTACAATCTCTACAGACCATTGTTTAGTTAGGACCTACCACGCTGGGTTCCTAAACCTGATCAAATCTTCGCAGTCGGCAGTTGTTGGCCTCCAGGTGCTTGAGAGTCCCTGAACTTCAAGACACTCCTCTAAGGAAAAAAAATAATGGACCTCGAGGAAGTCTGCAGGTGAAAGAGTGTTTTAGGGGAAATTAGTGACGGAGGGCCCTTTGCTGTTGTGTATTCAAGCAGGCGTGTTTGCAGAAGTACATGGAACCTGAACTCAGAGCTGTTCCTTGGTAGTTGTGAAGGAGTACCCCTCTCTCTTGGCCAAAACATCCATCTTTAAGGGTCCTGGCTGAGGTATTGAGGAACTGGGTTTTCTAGAGAACCTCAGCAAAGGCCCACTGATGCTGAGAACAGAGGTAGCTGGGCCACCACCAGCATCACTGTGGACGTTCACTGAGGACTGAGTCACGGCGTGCAGGGCTGTTCGTGTGAGTCCGGCCACCCAAGACCAAGACCTCCAGATGTCCAGAGTCCCTGGCGGCCATGTGCTTCTCTGCAAGTTTCTGTCCTTTACCCTCTTGGTTTGTTCTTGGTTCTCTGCTAGTGCGAGGTCTAAGATATTAGCAGACACTCCTGCCCTTGAATTGTGCTGCTTCCAATAGACTTACTCCCAGCCTCGATTAGGTAGAGGATTCATTCCCCAGACACTGGTGACCTGGAGCTACCCACCAAATCAAAGGAAAAGGCCACTTGGTTACCTAAGGAGATTTAAGAACTCAAGGAGCATAGGGGCTGTGGATCATGTCTCACTGAAATAATAATCCTCCTCTGTGCTGCAGTTGCTGAGTGTGCAAACAGCAGAGCCACTGATAATTCCCCAAATAACTATTCAACACAAAGAACCAGGCCTGTGCCCTGAGGTAGCAAACAGTCAGCACAGGAGCACAACCCGCTGAACGCTGGTGCAGGCCCAGACTGGGCTTTCCCCTGGAAGGTGGCAAAAGCTATCCCTTCATTGATGCTGACGAGGGACCAGAAGGGCAGGGCGATGAATGGAAAAGAGCCCAGCTGGCAGCAAGGCTGTGAATTGAAATGAAAATCTCAACTTGCCAAACTGCTCAATGGCTTATAAATCAGATAAACACACCAAAACGTAACATGATAATAAATTATCTAAGCTCAAGCTCTTTTAACACCAGCTCCTTCACACCCATCTGTTCTGGATAAGATCACAGACTACTGCTCTAAAGTAACTACACATAGACCCATGCTTTTTAAAGATACCACCACTGATTGTTCTAGATACTCACCTAGTTTACAAATTCTGAGCTATTCCTGCTAACTCCATGCTATGACTGATTCCAGCCCCCAGGGCCACTCATTGAGCCGCTTTCCTGGCCATCTTAGTTGCCAGGAAGCTATGACAAACACCACATCACGGGCTGACTTAAACAACAGGAACTTATTGGCTTGAGGTGTTGAAGCTAGAAGAAATACAAAGCCAGTACCTGGGTAAGGCTCGCTTTCTGCCAGCACCTGTGGCCTTGTGGTGATGCTGCAGGCAATCCTGGGCTTCTACGTCTGCCTCCCACATGGGGAGATCGCTCTCCCCTTATCTACTCTTCTGGTCTCCACTGACTTTTGGTTTCTCCCTGTGGCCTCCTCCAACTTTGGCTTCCAGTTTCTTCTCTTTATAAGGCTTCAGTGATATGGATTAGGACTGTCCTCGTTCATTTGGGCCACACCTAACTAAAAGTAGCAATCTTCTGGAGGTCCTATCTGCAATGCCTTCACAGCCACAGGAACGTGGGTTAAGATTAAGGGCACCTCCTTTTGAGGGGGTGCATAATTCAACCTACCGCAACCCCTTTTCCCAGGGGGTGCGTTTCCCTTCCTGCGCCAACTAATGAAACTGGACTTTGTTGGACTGTAGTTGTCCTCCTTTAGGCAGTGGCTTTAAGCCAAGTACAATAGAAGGGACTCTAGAACCAAACTATCTGGGTTTGCATCCCACTCCTGCTATTCACTAGCTGAGTGACTTTCGGTAAGTTGCTTGACTACTCTGTGCCTCAGTTTCTTCATTTGTGAAATGGAGATAATAATGGGATCTGTCATAAATTTGTTGTAAAGGTTAGGTTAGTTTGCGTATATGAAGTGCTTATAAAGAGTGCCTGGCACACAGGAAGCCATCGTCGTCGTTGGTGTTATTATTACCTCCCGTGGCAAATCAAGAGCTTGGGAGTGAGAATCAGTCACTTGGGAGAAATCCCCTTGGCAAAGAGAAAAATAACCCTAAAAAAGCAAGGACTGAACTGAGCAACAGCGGGTGCAGTCTCCCTCCTGAACTTCCCCCAACAGGCATGTGGGGCAGAGGGGCTCCTTGGCTACCCCAGAGCCATTCCCACCCCGCTTCCCCCTGGCCACGCCAACCAGGTTGTCTGGAAAGCTGTGGACTCACTGCCCCGGCATCCCTGCAGCTGCGGCAGAATGCCACGTTCTGGCCAAGGACACGAGTCTACCAGGGGGGCTCCTGGTAAAGACTCTTCTTTCCAGTTAAAAAGAACCCCACGCCTCTGATGGGAATGCGGTGCGGAGAGCTGCCGGGCTTTATGCGAACATGAAGTTACAAGTATGAGGAAGCAAAGCAAACGTTAGGGTGGTGGGAGATAAAGGTAGAAGTAACCCGGATTCCTGACGGCACCACAGAACTCCTGCTCCAAGGCCAGCAAACACCTGTCTTTAAATCTGTTGTTACAAGAGGGGGAAAGTAAGCACCTGGTGTCAGTCAGAGCTTTGTGCTGTTCCTTGCCCCAAAAGCATCTCTATCAGATGCAGCGTATTAGTGATAGGCTTTATGTACACGCGTGGGGAAAATCAACCTCAGTGCTAGCTTCGTGTCCCATTGGTTCCAACAATGCGTCCCTCTTACTCCAGTGCTGCACAAGGAGATCTTTTAAGAAATACAGATGATTAGAACCAATACCCAGAAATATTGCCTCTGTACATGTGGTCTGACGCGGTGCTCATGATTTAGGAACTATGTCAAGAGCCACCCTAGATCATAAGCCAGGAGAAATGTACTATATATACTTATAATTAGATATGCTGTATATAATATGTATGAAACAGTCTCTTTCTAAAGAAGTCCTCAATAGCTCTTAGCCAGGAAAACTCAGTCAATCAAAACAGGAACACCACGTTAGGGCTTCGATTCCCAATCTGTGGCCTTTGGACCCCACCATTACAATTACTGGACTGGTCATTTTAAAAACACAGGTTTCTGGGTCCCTTGCCAGAGCTACTGAACAAGATATTCCGAGGACTTGGCATCTTAAGCAAACACCCCAGCAGATCCTGATTCCACCCCTTCAGATGATTTTACAGACTACCGTTCATTCCTTCAAGAGTATTTACTGATCAACCACCACACACCAGGCACTGTGCTCCATGCAGAGCTGCCAGCTGTAAACCAGATAGACAAGCCTTGAGTCTTGTGCATGGGGAGGGGGTGGCAGAGGAGAGAGACCATTTAAAAAGTAAAGAAATAAATTCATGGGATCTTCAGATAGTGAGTTCTGTAGAGCAAACAAAACGTAGTGATGTTACAAATCATGTGTGATTGGGATAAGATGGAGGAAGGCAGCCTGGGGGCCCCACTGAAGAGACAACATGTAAGCTCAGTTCTAGAAGAACGGAGAGAGCCAGGCTTGTGATGAATTGGAGAAAGAGGCTTCCGGGGAACCACAGGAGAAGGGCCTGAGCAGGAATGAGCTGGCACACAAGAGGAGCAGAAACAGGCCCACTGGAAAGAGAGGAAGAGACGAGGTCAGAGGAAAGGTGCAAGGCCGTCTTGGCCCGAGTGAGAGATCTGCAAGACATTCTACTCCTATGAGAACCCAGTGGAAGATTTTAAGCAGAGCAAAGTGGGGGTGAGGGGTTCTGTGCAACGTGGTCTTCTCAGTGCCAACCCCCCCACACCCTTAGTTGCCCTGGGTAGCCTGGCCCCATTCCTGCTGGGCTGATTCCATATGGAAGCACCACACATAGTCCTGGCTGCCCTTACCCCGAGGCAGCCTGCATTTCTTTACAGTTGCTCTGTACTTGCTTCGACCTGTCTTCCTGCCCGTTGCCTCACTGACAGTTTTGGAGGACTTTTCATTGAAACCTTAATTTTTGAGAACATTCCTCTCTTTACAATCAGTCAGTGAAACTGGGATACTCTGCTCTTTGGCACAGAGCTTTCACTATGCCATCAATGCGTTAATATGTAATGGGGTTTGATGACATAGATGAGTCATGTGGAAGACTGTGCTGATGAAGGACAGGCAATGCGAACAGCTAAATGACTCTCCTCTAAGCCCTTGTGATTCAAATTTTGGTCCATGAATCAATGGCATTGGCAGCATTTGGGAACTTGTTAGAAATGCAGAACTTAGGGCCTTAAATTTCAGGACTTCCCAAATCAGAATCTGCATTGTAATAAGATACCAGGTGATTCATATGTACGTGAAAGCTTGACTAGTGCTGCACCTAGCCGATGGTTGTCAACTTTGGCTGCGTATTGAAATGACCTCAGAGTTTAAAAGTCCCTTTTGCCTGGATCCCACCCACAGGGTCTGGGGGTGGGGGGATCCCCGGCATCGGAATGTTTATCTGCTCACTGATCATTAAAAGTTGATGTGCAAAAGATCATTTGGGAAGCTTGATACAAACACAGGAGGCCTGGGTTACCTGCATCTTTAACCAGCACACCCAGGAGATTCTGGTCTAAGTGGCCCACAGACCACACTTTGAGAAACACTGCCTTCAGGACTGTTGAAGGAAAGAAGAAAACACAAGGAGATGAGGATGCCAATTAATTTGGCTGCTGATTGATATGTATCTCTGGGTAAATTGACGTAGTAACTGGACATCTTCTGAAAGTATAACAAAGCAATGCAGATCTCCAATGATTATCATCTACATCAGAGATATCGTGTTGTTGGCTGAGAAGATTCTAGAAAACACCCTGTAATCTAAAGAAGGCCAAGGTGACATAAAAGCCAAAGTCAAGGAAACCTTACACTTAGGGAGAAAAGGCTCTCCAGGCTAGAGAGCACAGACTTTCCAACGACTGACAATGAGATCAGGAAGGCCCTTATAGTATTGAAAAGTCAAAAGAAGCTCAGGACCAGTGACCATGGAGGGGCCTCAGCAGAAGTATTTGCCTTCTCCTCTGTTTAGTGTGCTCGTCCTAACACCCCAAGGTCCTCCCATTTCCATGTCTTCATGGATGGAGTTATCTCACCTCCAGGATCTTTCTCCTCTCTGAACTCACCTGGACTCAGCGACTGCCTATTACCTGATCCATTACTGTTTTTTCCCTTGCTGTTTGTATTGTATGTGATAGCTTCATTTCCCCAAGAAAATCATTAAACTGCTTAAAGACAAGTGTGATGGCCAGGTAACGTTGTTGGATACACAACAGCTCAGCAAATAGCTGTTTGATTGAATAATGCCAGTAAACACATTATGCTGTCATCCTGAACAGTTTCATCAATCACTGATGAGTGACCCTTAAAATGGCAAAGGCTTGGTCATTACCAGGAGATTCTGAAATATAAGATGCCCATCATTATTTAAACAACCACAGCAATGGCAGCCAAGTACAGTTTTATTGCACTTCAAAGATTTCATGTGAATTATATCATTGGATTCCCACAACTACCTTATGATGAAAGTTGGAAATGTTTTTTTTCCGTCAATTTGCAGTTGAAAAACTCAGGGCTCAGAGAGAATTAATCTGAGTGCAACTGGCCCCTATGACGCCTCCATCAGTCAGGGTTCTCCAGAGAAACAGAACCAATGGGGTATGAGCATATGGTTTATTTTCAAGAATTGGCTCACACAATTGTGGGGACGAGAAAGTCTGAAATCTATAGGGCAGACTAATGGGCTAGAAAGTCAGCAGAATTCACAATTCAGTCTTGAGGCAGAATTTCTTCTCTGGGAAACCTTGGATTTTTTATCTTAAGGTTGAACTGATTGGAATAAGGTCCCCTCACATCATTGAGGGTAAAATCTCCTTTAATTAAACCTAACTTTGAGTTGGAAGATGTAAACCACATCTACAAGATTCCTTCAACCCAACACCTAGATTAGTGTTTGATTAAATAACTGGGTGGTAAAGCCTAGACAAGTTGACACATAAAAATAACCTTCAGAGTGCCCACGTGCAAATTAGGGAAAGATGCCCATTCTTCTGGGGCAAAGCAGCTGGGATGTCAGTCTAGGGAGCAGAGCACTGAGCCCCCTCCACCAGGTGCTCTGCTCAGGCAAAGCTTCTGAAGTTGCACAGAAGCTGCATTTGCAGGAATCCCCACGTTGTCTCCTGATATGAGACGTCTCAGGATACGGCCAAAGGTCCTATGCTCTTTCCACCACCCACACTGGCTGGGCCAGCGTATGCCCATTTGACTGTTTAAGGAGAAGGGATGAGAGCAAAACTTCCCATCTATTGTCAGAGAAAATCAGTCACAAGCAAGGTAAGTAGAGGGAAAACACTCTTGAATAGCATGGATTCTGCAACTGGAAAAACACGGGGGAGACACACCATCCACTGCTCTGCCATGAAAGAAAGCGATCGCCGTGGCTGTAAAAATGACCACGGAATCTAGCAGCAACTCCCATCGAGAGGTGGAGTCTTCCCCACCCCTTGAATTTAGGCCGAGAGACTTTCCTTGATCACTAGAACGTGGAAGAAGTTAGAATGTGAGGTTCTGCACCTGAGCTCCAACAGGCCTGGGCGCTTGCAGGCTGCTGATGGCAGGCGACGCGAGGCATGCAGCTCTGCCCAGTCCCCTCTGGAGCAGCTACCCCGACACGGGAGGGAGCCGTCGCATCCCATGAGGCCTCAGCCTGCTGGGAGAGCCTTCCCACTCCTGTGCGGGTCTCAGGTCAGCAGCAGGAGCCAACTGCCTTGCAGCACACGGGCAAGAATAAATAGTAGCTGCTTTAACCCACTAGGTTTGGGGGAGGTTTGTTTACAGAGAATTCAAACTGGTCCAATGAGTGACCCAGAAGCAAAAGAATCAGGCAGATCACAAAGCTAAGATGCCATTTGCAAGTAGCAACAGCCACTGCAAAACTAAAGGAGGAAAAGGCTCTCTTTGCATGGCATAGGGATTGTTAATCACATGAGCATTTTATGTTATAGAACAAGTAGTATATTTAGGAAAAAAGAAAATGCACATAATAAATTTTATTCGTTTTTTAAGAACTAGCAGAAAAATCCCAAATTGTGACAAAGGCTTCTACCACTTGGTTTACTGATCAAAATCTGTGATCCACTGCTCCTCCCCACGCATCCTACATAGAGAGCTAAGCTGGTAATGAGAATATATGAGGCACCTCTTCTCGAAATGAATGGATTCAGCTCCCTCATGTTTAGATATAACCCTTCACCTATATCCATTTCCCTTCACTGCGGAGCTTCACTTACATTTTTATAGCATGCAATAAGAATTATAGTTTGAAGGCCAAGAGGAGAAAAGAACAAAGAGAAGAGTGAAAATTTGTTATGTCAACACTCACTCAATTACTGAGATGGCATGCTTGAGCCTGTGTCTCCCAACCTTTCTTCCAAACCTCAAAACACCTCAAATTCTCTCACTGGTGGGTGGAAGAAAGGATACGGAATGTAGAAAGGATAGGACACATATCCATATCAAATCCCACAAAGACTGCTTTAGAACATAATCATACACTGTGAACATTTCATAAAGAAAGTTGCCCATGAGCTGAGGTACCTAATTAAGTATATATTATTTTAGCATCTTATAAAATCTATTTGCAAAGAAAAAGTAAGTTGCATGCACATGAGGTCTAAATTCCCAGACATGTCCTTGAGCCAATCCTGTCTTTCTGGGCGCATGCTGGAGTCAATGGCTTATTCAAAACTAAAGCAGGGAAGTAGATGTGGCTCAAGCGATGGGGCTCCTGTCTACTATATAGGAGGTCCAGGGTTCAATTCCTGGGGCCTCCTGGTGAAGGCGAGCTGGCCCACGCAGAGTGCTGGCCTGAGCAGAGAGCTGGCCCAGCAAGATGACTCAACAAAAAGACACACAGAGGAGAGACAATAGGAGATGCAGCAGACCAGGGAGCTCAGGTGGCACAAGAGATTAAGCACCTCTCTCCACTCCAGAAGGTCCCGGGATCAGTTCCTGGAGCTGCCTAAAGAGAAGACAAGCAGACACAGAAGAACACACAGAGAGCAGACAGCGATTACAAAACAACGACGATGGAGGCTGGGGGATTAAACAAATAAATAAATCTTTTTAAAAAAACTAAAAAACTAAAGCAACCACAGCATCTAACCCCCGTGCTAATTCACCCCATGCCTAATTTCCTAAGACCTCTGAAATACATGTAAACTCCTTGGCCTGAATCCAAGGCCTTCCACTCTCTAGCTCCATCCACTGCACATTTCCTCTCGTTTTCAAATGTAACACACTCTTCCCCTTCCCCAAACTTCGGCAATGCCTTCCTGCCTCGATGCTAACTTTTCTGCTTAGACATATTCCCCACTCATCTCTATCTGTCAAAAATGGCAGCTAACCTTTCAAGTCTACCTCAAACGTCATTCACTTTTTGAAGCATGGCTACCTTTATACGTTTGGGGAAATGATTCAAGTTATGGGTCTTATCTTCCCAACATAGGGAAGCAAATCATATCTCCTGACTCCTTTATATCTAAGAAGCAGCCATCTGATTGAGCCCAGTCAATCAGGAGCGCCCACTTGAGACATGCCCTCTGCAGAAGGAATCTTCTGGCAAATGAGGCAGAAGAAGCATCTGGTTTTTCAGTGACAGTGGGGTCCAAGCTTCTAGTTACCATCTTTCATTAAATTGAAGATGCTATCAACTAAAGATACACCATTAAAATAATTTTAATGCTGCCAATAAAACTATGATATAATATATTCTTATAACTTAGAATTTTTATTTTGTAATTATTGAAAAATCCTATTACACATAGATTTTTATCATAAAATATATTGGTTAAGTTATTCACCTGCAGAGTCTAACATTCACATTCAGAGTCTACATCTGAATGACTTTCAGATGTAGAATCAACCATGTCCATGCTTTTCCATCCAGTCTCATCCTTTGTGTCACCAGGAGTGTCAGGGATGCAATGTTTCTTCAAAAGGCCCCCCACTATTGTCTCTAGGAACTGCTTCCAAGCCATTAACATTAATTTTACAAGTATTGATGTGCATGAACAGCCAGTGACAGCTACATCCTGACTGCCACTCGGCCATCAGCAACTGTAAGATGCAATTCAGTTTTAGAGAGGTACATATATATTTTAAAAGGCAGTCTTAGAAAACAATGAAATATATTCCATCTTCCCTGGAGATTTCAAAGTTCTGGTCTCTCTCCTTTGCTATGATGTATTATAGTCTATCCCATGAATATTTCGGTTGCTGGTGCCTAAAAGTTCATGGAACGGAGCAGGTACTCCTACCCCTGGATGCCCTGACCCACAGTTTCCAGCTGAACACATTAGACTCTGATGCCGATTCAAAGTGCTTCACCAAGAGGCTATAACAGGCAGTCTCAGAAGGGAATGACAGTTAAAGAGGAGCAACAGGTGAAGCTTCCGCTAATATGGACTGCCTACTGCAGTGCACTAGAGAAGGTACTTCAAATTTAGATTACCACATACCTCACCTCTCTCAAGTCTCACAGACTAACCAGCTCAAGTCCTTCTTCAGGAAAACTTCATTACTTCCTTAGGATAATTTCCTGAGAGTAACGAGGAGCAGTATAAAATGACAGCTTCCTTTATCAACATGGTAAAGTGCATATATGAAAAACTCACAGCTAGCATTGTACTCACTGGTGAAGGACTGAAAGCTTTCCCACTGAGATCAGGAACAAGACAAGGATGCCCACTGTCACCACTGCTATTCAATATTGTGATAGAGGTTCTAGCTAGAGCAATTAGGCTAAATAAAGAAATAAAAGACACCCAAATAGGAAAGGAAGAAGTAAAACTTTTGCTATCCGCTGATGATTTTATCCTATACCTAGAAAATCCCAAATACTCCACAACAAAGCTACTAGAACTAATAGACAAGTTCCGCAAAATGGCAGGATACAAGATTAATGCACAAAAATTAACAGCATTTCTATACACTACTGATGAGCAATCTGAGGGGGAAGTTGGAAAAAATTCCATTTATAATAGCAACAAAAAGAATCAAATATTTAGGAATAAACTTAACCAATGATATAAAGGACCTGCATTCAGAAAACTACAAAACACTGCTTAAAAAAAAAAAAAAAGACCTAAATAAATGGAAGGGCATTCCATGTTCATGGATTAGAAGCCTAATATCATTATGATTTCAATTCTACCCATACTGATTTACAGATTCAATGCAATCCCAATATAATCCTAACAGATTTTTTTTAGCAGAAATGGAAAAGCCACTTATCAAATTTATTTGGAAGGGCAACTGCCCTAAATAGCCAAAACTGTCTTTAAAAAGAATGAAGTTGGAGGACTCTCACTTCCTGACTTTACAAAGCATATAACTTAGGTACAGTGGTAAAAACAGAATGGTATTGGCATAAAGACAGATTGACCAATGGAAACAAATCGATAACTCAGAAATAAACCCTCACACCTATGGTCAAGTGATATTTTTGACAAGGCTTTCAAGCTCACTGGCTGGGTCAGAACAGTTTATTCAGCAAATGGTGCTGGGAAAACTGGATAGCCATACCCAAAAGAAAGAAAGAGGAACCCTATCTCAAACCTTATACAAAAATTAACTCAAAATAGATCAAGGACCTAAATATAAAAGCTACAACCGTAAAAGCCCAAAAAGAAAACGTAGGAAACATCTTCAAGATCTTGTGGTAGGAGGTAGTTTCTTAAACATTATACCCAACGCAGGAGCAATGAAAGAAAAAATAGATAAGTGGGACCTCCTCAAAATAAAATAATTTTGTTTGTCAAAAGACTTTGCCAAGAAAGTAAAAAGGCATCCTACTCAATGGGAGAAAATATTTGGAAAGCACGTATCCAATAAGGGTTGTTATCCATGTTA
Source organism: Tolypeutes matacus (assembly GCA_026826555.1). Classification (NCBI taxonomy): domain Eukaryota; kingdom Metazoa; phylum Chordata; class Mammalia; order Cingulata; family Chlamyphoridae; genus Tolypeutes; species Tolypeutes matacus. Next base: position 5,044,702 of record JAKSZT010054548.1, on the reverse strand, counting down.
TATAAAGAGATCATACAACTCAAAGATAAAAAGACAAGCAACCCAATTTAAAAATGGGCAAAAGACTTGAATAGACATTTCTCCAAAGAAGAAATACAAATGGCCAAAAATCACACGAAAAAATGCTCAACATCACAAGATATTAAGTATTTCTCCTTTTGGAGAAATGAACACTCTAAAATTGACTGTGGTGATGACAGGACAACTCTGTGATGAAACTGGGTGTCTATTTTGAATGGACTGTACAAGGCGTGGGACTGTATAACACAGGGAAGCCAGTGGCGGTTGATGGACTGTGGTTAACAGGACAAATATGAGAATGTTTTCTCCTGAACAACAGCCACAATATATGATACTAATACAGGGTGTTAATAATCAAGTGGGTTGGGGGAAAATACAGCAAACGTAAGATATGGGCTATAGTTAGTAGTAATGTTTTGATGATGCTCTTTCATAGTTTGTAACAAATGTTTCACAACAATGCAAGGTGGTGGGGGGCAGATATATGGGAGCCCTGTAGGATGATATGCATGTTTGTTTTATAAGTTTACAACTTTTATTATACACTTATTGCTTGTGTATGTTTGTGAGTGAATGATATACTTCAATAAAATTTTTTAAAGAGATTTTAAAAAAAGATATATATAAAAAAGATTCCCATCACTATCAGGATACAATACAGAGCATTTATCGTGGCATGCACAATCTTCCCCAGTCATTTTCTGTTCCACTAGATTCACCTACTATGACTCCCCAATATGCACCCTGATTTCCTGCCATTCCAAAATGTGTGCAGGTTCTTTGAAGCAATGACTCTCTCTGGCCTCAGAACAAAGGCTCTGGAACATTCTTTCCCTTCTCCTCACACCCTCATCCCCTCACCACCTACCTCCTCTGCCTCCATCAAGACTCAGGTCTCATCACCCCATAAATGATTGAGTCTAAATCCTGGTCGATCATCAGAATCACTGGGGAATTGTTATCAAAACGCAGATGCCCACAGAGAAGATTATTTCTAGGCATCCTAATTTTTTGAAAGATCTGCACAGGATTCTGGGAAATCACAGCCTTAATTAACTCCTCTGAAACTACGTTTCCCTATTATATCAGTTATTAAATTATAATTCCATGTTTCTCTTCCATACTGGCTTCTGAGACATGACTTCCAGTTCTCTAATTTTAGCATGTCAGTTAAAAAAAAAAAAAAAAAAAAGACTTGAATAGACATTTTTCCAAGGAGGAAATACAAATGGCCAAAAAGCACATGGAAAAAAAATGTTCAACTAGCTATTAGGAAAATGCAGATCAAAACTACAATGAGATACCATTTCACATCTTATAGAATGGCCCTCATCAAATAAAACACAAAAAACAGGAAACTACAAGTGCTGGAGAGGATGTGGAGAAATAAGAACACTCCTTCACTGTTGGTGGGAATGTGGAAGAATTTGGCAGTCCTTCAAAAAGCTGAATATAGAAAGGCCAAATGATCCAGCAATCCCATTACTAGTAATATATTCAGAAAAACTGCTAGCAAGGCTGCAAACTGACATTTGCACACCGATGTTCATAGCAGCATTATTCACAATTGCTAAAATATGCAAACAGCCCAAGTTCCCTTACTGATGAATGGATAAACAAAATGTGGTATATACATTGCAATGGTATAGTCAGCTGTAAGAAGAAATTAAATCAGGATGCATATGACAACTTGGATGAACCTAGAAGACATTATGTCAAGTGAAATATGCCAGACACAAAAGGACAAATATTGTCTGGTCTCACTAATATGAACTAAATACAGTGAGTAAACTCATGGACGTAAACTCTAGAGTATAGGTACTGGAGTATAGGCTACTACTAGAACATGGATTGAGAATGGGAGCTGATGCTCAATGTATGTAAATTATTTAATAAGGTTTACTGCAAAAGTGTGGAAATGAATAGAGTTGATGATGAACCATTAGAGTGAGTATGACTAACACTGCTGATTGATAACTGTGATTGTGGCTGAGAGGGGTAGTCTGTGGATATAAATGTCAATTGAAAGGACACTAGAGGATAATCTAGGGAATGTATAACAGTGGTTTTGGTGGTGGATGAAGATTGTCATTGGTAATATAAATATAAGAATATATATTTATTATTAAACTATAATTCCATGTTTCTCTTCCATACTGGCTTCTGAGACATGACTTCCAGTTCTCTAAGGAGTGATAGATGGGGAAATTACAACTAATGTAACTTATGGACCATAGTTAACAGTGATATTGTAATATTTTGCAGTAATGGCAAAGAAGATAGACCAATTCTGAGGGACAGCAATAAGATGTATAAGCCTGTATGGGATTTTTCCTTTTGGAATAAAGAAAATGTTCTAAAACTGACTGAGGTGATGACAACAAAACTCTGTGATGAAAATGAGATCCACTGAGTGCACACGTTGAATGGATTGTACAAAGCATGGGACTCTATAACACAGGGAAACCGGTGGTGGAAGATGGATGTGATTAACTGAACAAATACAAGAACATTCTCTCATTAACTAGAACAAATATATAATATTAATACAAGGTGTTAATAACTGGGTGGTTGGGAGGGAAATACACCAAATGTAAGATATGGACCATAGTTAGGTATAATATTTTGATGATGCTCTTTCATAGTCTGTAACAAATGTTTCACAACAACATAAGGTATTGGCAGTGGGGAGATGTATGGGAGCCTTGTATGGTGATGTGCATGTTTGTTTTGTAAATTCACAAATTTTACTATACATTTAGTGTTTATGTATGTTCATGTATAAATGATATGTTTCAATAAAAAACTTTTTAATGAAAGAATCATCAATATAAGAATTCTCTGGCATATATGTAACTTTGCAGTGAAAATCAAGCAAAAATATTTCAAACCCTTGCAAAAAATCAGAAAAGGGCTGAATGTTAGCATAAAATAAGGCAACTCTAAGTTCACAGTAAAGGAATATTTCAGCACATATGAACTCCACGGGAAAATCAAGCTGCATGTGTAGTGTTGCTAAATAGCTAAGTTAGTTAGCTGACCTAAGTTTTACAACACCTTACATGGATTTTAACAAGAGCTAAAATGTCAAGACACAGAAAAAGAGATAAGCCAAAGTTACAGCACTAATCGCTTTCTGCTTTGTGTTACTGTGATTTAATTACTTACATTCTCTACCACACTACATGAGGAAGATCTATGTGAGAGGAAAAAAGATCCTTATAGTCTCTAGAAAGTGCCTAGCATAGAGCCAAAAACTCTGAACAGATGCTAACATACTGAGTGAATAAAATGAGAAAACAGGAAGGCCTGTCTAAAAGATCTTTTTAGTTTTATTTGTACACCAATATTTATAGCAGCCCTATTCCCAATAGCCATAAGTGGAAGCAGCCCAAGTGTCCACCAGCAGACGATAAAATGTGGGACTGTGCACAGTGGATTACCACCCAGACACAAAAAGGAGTGGAGCCCTAACACGCCGCGGCACGGATGAACCTTGAAGGCGCCGTGCCGAGCAAAACAAACCAGACACAAGAAACGAGCGTAAGTGATCTTGCTTGTATGAAACAGCTAGAACCAGCAGACTCCCGAGACAGGTGGTAGAGCGCAGGTTATCACAGGCTGGGGTATTGCCTGATGGGCACAGACCTCTATCCAGGGTGATAAAGATGTTCAGGCAACGGATGTTGGTGACAGTAGCACAACCCTGTGAATAGAAGTAATACCACTGAAAATGGTTAAAATTGAGCTGAGTGGTGTATATGCTACTACAATAAAAAGTTAACAAAACACGACAGCTTCCCAACAAACCGAGAGGGATGTGTCAGACCAAAGAATGCCTTGGACAAGTCCAGCTTGGCGAGTAAGTGAGCATTTATTCAGGGGGTGTCCTGGTGTGTCTTTTGTGGCCCCCAGAAAATCACATTTTTAAGCCAACCCATTCCTGTGCCTGTCAGCGCAGTGTAGATCGGATGGGGCTTTTGATTAGATTTAGTTAGGGCGCCTTGGTTAGATCACTTTTAATTGGTCAGGTGTCTGCTCTCTTGCTGGGTCTTATCTAAACTGAGAACACACAAAGAGACACACAGAGAAAGGAAACCGCCATTTTTTACCCTGCCATGTGAGAGGACTCAAGGATCACTAGCAGCCAAAGCTGAAGCAAGAAGCCCCCAAGAGGCTGGGCCCACGGAGAAGCTCAAGGCTGAAGAGATGAGCCATGTGCCTGGTAGCCCACAGCTGAACTTGGGAAGAGGGCAAAGGAGCCAAGACTGAGAGAGGAGGCCCGGAAAGACACAAGCCATGTGCCTGGCTGCCCACCGGCTGCACTCTAGGAGATGGTAGATTCTGGAGGGGAAGGCAGGGACCCTGGCAGAGATCAGTGGCCATCTTGCTTGCCACATGGCAGGGCGACGTGATCACCAGTAGCTGACTTTGGTGAGGAAAGCATCTCTGATGATGCCTTGATTTGGACATTTTCACAGCCTCGGGACTGTAAGCTTCTACCCTGATAAATTTCCCATTATAAAAGCCAACACATTTCTGGTACTTTGCAGTGGCAGCTGTGTGGCAAGCTAAGATGAGGGGTTTACATGGGGTTCAGAGACAGGAAGAGAGAAAGCAGTTCCCAGCTCGAGCGTCCCTGCCCGCCGGGAAGCTGGTGGGTCTTTATCAGGGTTGCTACATGCAAGTGAGGCACAAGCGTAACTCTGAAAGAATGCAGCACTTTGCTCAAGATAAAGGCACATCTGCTGGAAGATGTTTGTCAAGCCACGTGGGGGTGCACATGACTTCCACCCGGTGCTTTGATTCCTTTCTCGAGAAGGGAAAGGTCTGCGGGTTCCAGTTTTACTGCCGGTAAGATCCAATGCGCCTCAGGCATCTGAGGCGAGTCTCCTGAATAGCTGGATGGAGCCTGCAGTTAATGTAAGTCAAGGGCAGCAAGAGCGGGGCGAAGGTACCTATGCCACAGATGAGGTGTGATTGTGGTTTCCTTCTGACTTCTCCATTCCAAGGCAGACACTGGGCTTTAATTAAACCAACGCTGACCTTCGCCTCAGCTCGGGCTCGTGGCCTCCGGGTGAAAGATCAGCTCCAGAGCTGGACAAGGATGAAGGTAGGTTCTCCACGACTACATAAATCTCACCAGCCAACTACACGGGTCTTCTGGGCCTTTAGAACATTTCTTGGCAGAAAGGAGCAGAAAACTGAACTCCGAATGGCGTAGTATAGTCCTTACTTCATAACTAGCCTTTCTTAGGCAGCTGTGAGATGACAGAGGGGGCTCAGCTTCCCTGCAGCCTCGGGCTGGGAGCACGATGGCCAGCTTGGGCCCTGTGCCTTCAGCCACAAAGCGCCCGAGGAGGCCGAGGTCCCGGCCCTGTGTCTGTCTGAGCAGAGAAACTCTTGCCCGAACCTCTCAGCATTCCTCCCCACTCCAGACTTATTGACCAGAACCGGGTCCCATGCCTAGATCTCTCCGGTCGCTGGCATAGGCAAAGGACCACTACGATCTGGTTGAGACCAGTCGAGACCCATTCCCAGGGCTGAGGGCTGGGGCTGGGACACGACCACCCCGAGGGGTGGGTGCCCGAATAAACCAGTGTCCCTGAGGAAGGCTGTGGAGGTGCCCACCGTGCCATAAGGACGCAGTCTCTCCTTTTCTTGGAGGTGGTGCTTTCTAATCCAAACCGCTAAAAGAATATTCTTTCGGACATTCCCTGTGCTGTGGAGCAGTGGGCTCCTTTCTGCTCCGTCGGGCCATCACGAAGAGGCTCTTCGTGTTCTTTCTTTACCACTGGAAAAATGACGCTGCCTGTGCTCAATCATATTTGTTTAAGTTCTCCCCTGATAGAAGAGGAGTGCAGGTGGAGGGCTTAATGGTTTGATACAGGCCCAATCCCCACACCCACAAGTCTGTAGACCCCTAAGGGGAAGAGGCTGCGACTCAGGCCCATTGATGCGTCCTGCGGGGCCAGCCCCACGTAGTAGGTCCTCAGTTCAACAAGTAAATAACAAGCTGAATGGCTAATCGCCTTCTGGGGTTACGGTTTTACGATAGGCACAGTCCACATCCGACCTGTTTGCGTTAGCCAAGACCCTTTGGCTTCAGGACACTTTCCCCTGCTCAAGTCCAGCATCAAGTATCAGAACAGAAAAAGGAAAACTGAAACAGAAAGCAGGGGCTGTCAGGCTGGGACGCCAGTGCTCCTAGGGCCCGCCTGCAGCTCACGTGGGAAAATTCAGACCTTGCAAATGCTACGCCTTTCCCCATTCCTAGGAATTAGTAGGTTGGAAAATTCCCCTGGAGGCAATGTCAGACCATTCTGATAGATGTGCACACAAATAATAGCACAAACGCGATTCCCTGCTCAGTTTCAGAGTGTTTCCCCTTTTCTCTTTGCTCTCCTGTCTCCTTAATCTTCCCAGTTAACAGGTGTGTCCCCCTTCTCTGTGGCACAATATTTTGCTGAATGAACTGACTCATGCCCTTTGGTTCTTATTCCTTGACTTCCAAGTCTCATCTCTCTATTCTGGGCCCAGCTTTGAAGCTTATTGTTATGACTGAGAAGTCCTTAGGTACCATGGTTGCCCTTGGGGTCAAACTGCCTCTTCCCCAAAACTGAACGTTGCTGAGTCACGGGATGACACAGGGATTGTAATAACCGCAGCTGAAACAGCTCTCCAAGCAAAGATGCTAAAATAATAGCAGCCGCTGAAACAGACAGAGACCTGGTGCAAACCAATTAGCTCTCCCCCACTTAAAGGACATGGTATTCTTGCTGGGACTCAGGAACGACAGTATCTCCTGAACAGATTCACACAAATCTAATATTTAGCAGCCTAGCAGAAGGAGACTATTATGAGCCAAATGCCAAAAAATAATAAATAAAATCCTAAATCTTAAGGCCGTTTTCATTGTCCAGTTTTCCCAAAGGAAATGCCTGTCTGAAAGCATGAGTAGTTTAGATTAATATTTACGTATTTCTAAAAAAACGATGGTCAAATGTAAAGTATGCGTTTAATTAAATAGTTCGGTAGGGCTTTACACCTTATAAAGTAGCTCTACCTGCATTATTTCATTTGATCATTCCATCAGCCCTGTGAAAATGTGCTGTTGCTATCCCCTCCGTAGAGGTGAGTAAACTAAGACTTGGAGAAGACTGTGCATTTTCTAAGGTTGTGAAACTAGCTGATGAAAGGAAGAGCCAGGACGAAAGTCTACCTTCAACTCACTCTCTCCTCCACCTTCACTACCGATACACTTTCACGACAGAAGATGAACGCAGTCCTCGCTGCCTAAACAAACGGAGTGAAAATTTGCAGCCAACAGGTTGCAATTTAGGCGCTCCCTCCTCAGTCGAGCCTGCGGCTTTGCCTCCGTGCCTGTTTCTCTTCAGCTCGACGTAAGCTGACAATGATGCACCTTTGAGGGACACGTGGGGAAATCTAGTGAATGGGCCCTGTTCACCAGGAGCCCTGGCAAATGCACGTGCTGGAGGTTGGCTGGGTCACAGCTGAGAATATCCTCCTCCTGAAGTTCTTAACGCTCTTCTCTTTCCCCTGATTTGAACTACTTCCATGTCTGTTGAAGCCAAATCAGGAGTATGACGCCTTGCTAAATATAGGGTTGCCTGTTGCCCCTTGTAAAAGCAACATTGAAGGTCATGCTGCTCTATTATGGACAGTTTTCAAGATAAAAGCAGTTTCCAGTGCCCTTGGCCCGCTGCCTGAAAATGTGGCCAAATTTTATTCTTCCAACAGCTTCTATCCGAGCCAAAGATAGGCCCCATTCAAATGCTCTTCCTGCCAAGAGCTCTAGACCAAGATCTGCGATGGCCGAACAAGACCACAACTGTGAATTGCAAGGCCTGTGCAATAAGCGTTTGTAACGGACAGTGTAGCGTTGCCTCCACTTCCGGTTTTACCTTACCAGGCTACGCAGTGGCCGCTCGTGACAGGGTGGAAGAAGAACTTAATAGCGAAGGTTCACACGTTGACAAGGTGTCCGCGACTCCAGCGAGATGGTTGAATACAGCATCGGAGGAGATAGGATTTGTAGACCAGATTCACCTTAGGTTTTAATGGGATTCTGCGTTCATCTGGATCAACGTAGCAAACGTCTCAAGCTAACAACTCCATGGTCAAGGGGAGAAGTGTGGCTCAGAGCTATGTAAGGAAAATGTAGAGCTTAAATTACAGCTACTACAGGACACTTGAAGCGGAAAATGTGGTTTTTGAAAATCACTGAAAATGATTCGTAGCATTATTATACAATTTAACATGGTGGTCAAGGAAAGGAGTGGAAAACTGACTCAGGTATGATTCTCTTCTACCCACCTTGTCTGCCATGACGATAAAATGTATTTGCTTACTGTAGGAAAAAAGTCAAGGTCAACATACGTAAAGCTATGCTTGGTTAATGATTCAGCTACAATGGGGCCACCTAAAGGACAATAGGCAGGCTTTTGCATTAGCAAGACCCCTTACTGGGGTGTGGTCAAATAACATTCTCCACTTTGGCTCCATCACCGGATAGTGGAGACTATTCCATAATTATCTTATAGTTTGGGAGGTAAAATGAATGTGCACAGGAATGAAAATAGGACTTGTCTTTGATGATAAGCATAATTCATTCATAGGCAAGTCTAACTTACTATCACATAAGATATTTTAAAAGATTGTAGTGTTTAGCCTGACATTTTACTCATATACAATTAATCCTTTGGCTTAAAAAAATTATAAGATAATAATAAGTGTGTGGTAATCACAAAGAAAATTGTCAACTCAGGGTAGAAATCTGTTTTGTCAAAGAAATATGTATGTATGTACATGGGCCAAGCCATGTATTTAGAGGAAAAGTATTTGCATCTTTTATATTGCCATTCATTCTTTCATTCAAGAAATATTTATTGAGTTCCTATCCTGTGTCGGCACTACCATAGGTGCTAGAGATGTAACAAAATATACAAAATTCCTAGCTCTAGGCGACTTTACATTCATTCCAGTGGGAGGAGATAGACCATAAACAATATGAAAAGCATGGCTAGTGTACCAACATACAAAGATTAGTAATAAAAAGCTTAGCCAAATATTTAGTAAACAGGAGTTTAAAAATGCAGTTCTGAAGAGAATGCAAATTCCACGTCATCATTGTAACCCCAGTATCCAGCATAGTATTTGACCCAGAAGAAATATCTGTTGAATGAATGAATGAACAAATGAACAGAAGTTCTGGTCTCTCTGAACAGCCCTGACATTATATCTGAACCTCATATCTAGGTTTTCTCTCTGTGCCTGCTTACTTCCAAAAAGGATTTAAAGTACCTTAAAATAAAAAGGCAAACAATGTGACCCAAGCAATAAAAGAAGAAATACAGTCTTAGTGTCTGTTTTGTTTTGTTTTTAGGTACCAGGGGCTGGAGATTGAACCCAGGACCTTGTATGGGGGAAGCTGGAGCTCAACCACTGAGCCACATAGGCTCCCCTGAGTTGGTTTCTTCGTTTGTTTTACATGTTGTTTTTGTTTTGTTTTGTTTTTTCTAGGAGGCACCAGGAATGGAACTCAGGACCTCCCATGTGGGAAGCAGGTGCTCAACCACTTGAGCCACATCCGCTCCCTGTGTCTGGTTTTTATTTTTCAATATAGGGCTCAAGCACAATAGGTTATCAATAACTTAAACAAAAGTATGTTTAAAAACAGTTTCCCAAAAGATACCTACATATTTTATACTTTTATGACTTCTGAAAAAATAAATCTTGTAACAAAAGCTGAGAAGGGCAGGTCCAAATGTGACTCTAAACACAAAGAAAAAAAATGTGTCCTGATGAGACACTTCTGTGGGCATTAAAACAACAATCCAATGCACATGGCTTTCTTTAAAGTTCTAAGAATAGACTCTCAATAAATGTTGATATAATGCCATCAGATAAAGGTGATTCTCAGACTATTCCTGTAGCATGGTAATAAAACCATGCAATCAGCAGAGGAGAAGATGCTCTTTTTATTTTTAAATTCCTGTTTACTAAATATTTGCTCTGCAGTTTGAGCATCCCATGGTTTGGTTTCCAGTGCAGGAGCACAGCTTCTCAATAACCTTGATCAAAGAATGGTTCTTGTAAACCTCTTCAGCTGATGTACTGCATTCAGGAACCCACACAGATGGCTGAGGGAAGAACAGGGCAGCCGCCCAGCCAGTCCATGGGCCAAACCAACCGTGGCCATCAATGGATGAGAGACAGGGCAGCGAGAACCTGCCTCATACTGGAGAGGTGAGATAGTGTCACACAAAACTGAGCTCAAGTCCCAGTTCTAGGATTATTTATCCTAGTTAGGAAAACTAACTCAGAACACTACTGTGAATGAAAAAATACTGTTTTGCAGTAATCACAATGCTGGGTACATGAATTCAATAATATTTGTAATTATTATGAAATGTGGGTAGCATGTGGGATATTTTGGAGTCTTGATTTCTGGGATAGCAGCAGGAAGGAAATTTAGGAAGATTGCATCATAGGATTAAAAAAAAATAGATTTCATGAGATTTTTGGGGTGTCAACTACATAGTATCTTCAGACAGAACAGCAATATCCAAATGGGGACAGGTGTTTTCTGCCAGAGAAAAACAATTGGGAAGTTTTAGGTGGTGAAAAGGATATTAGATAGAAGGGGTTACAATCTAGAGTCTCACTCTCCTGCACAGCTCCAAATCAGTAGAGACTAGGGCTCCTACAGCATCCCACCGCCTGCTCCCCAAGCATGTGAAGGAGTTCAAGAGATTCTCAATGAGCATCCAGTACAGCTCATCCGTGTCTTTGAGAAAGGACTAAGTTAACATGATAAGAAAGAAAAATGCCTTCCTATATCCCTCTGCACTGGAAAGGCATGATGGGGCGGGTCTGGGGTTCTTAATACTGGAGAAGTCAATGGAAGGCATGGTGGAGTGGATCCAGCGGTTCTTATTGACAGAGAAGTCAATGGAAGGCATGATAGAGTGGATTTGGAGTTTTTAATACCAGAGAAGTCAAAGCAAAGGTATGGTGGAGTGGGTCTTGGGTTATTATTGACAGAGAAGTCAGTGGAAGGCATGGTGGAGTGAGTCCAGGGGTTCTTAATACTAGAGAAGTAAAAGAGAAGGCATGGTGGAGTGGGTCTGGGTTAAGACCAGAGATGTCACTCCTTTATTTCCTTATTTCTTCTATTCCTCCCCTCCCCTCTTTTTCTTCCATCTGTCCTTCCTCTTCTTCCCTTCTATTTTCTGTTTTCTTTCCCACCTCACTCTACAAGGGCCTAAGGCAGAGCAGCTTCACTGTTATTTGCCACTGGGTTCTGGATAAATCAGGCGCTGAAAGACGGTGTTCAGGCTGGTTTGCTTGGATTAGGCCTGATGTATTTTTCATTCTCCCTTTCTACATTTCTTAATGTAAAAATGTGCAGCATTCAAATGAAAAGTATATGGGTCATCAAGACAAGTTCTCCCACCGGGAATAGGAAACTGGACGGGTGATGACTGTGAACAAAGGAAATGCACAGAAATAGAAACCAGATGGAAGCAATCGTGAATCCAGGGCACCACTCGCCTCCCAGCTTATTTTTAGCAGGAATCGAATTGGAGTCTTTTCAGTTTTGTAATTAATTTTCAAGGAGTGCCATTAACCTCACAGTATAAGATGGGACCAGGAAAATTTTGTTTATACAATTTGAGTAGAAACTATTAGTTTAAGTACTTTGCTGTGTGTTTGGGGGTGATGGGGTGTTCTATGATTTTCATTTTTCCCAATTTGACCTAGGAGCAATGACCTTCTCACCAGAATATACTCCATCTTTAGGTAACAGTGACTTTATATATTTAGGATGTGTCAGCCTCCTCAAGGCTGGCAAGTGTCATTGCATAATATAATATGTGGCTTTCAAGTTTTGGGTGTGCAGCAAGAGGACCGACAGTCTTGTTAGCTAAAACCAGCTCAGTTATTAGAGTTTGGACATGAACTTGGCCTGCCCATGCCACAGGGAATACAAGTACCTTCTTTCAGGCTCCAAATGAAATAATTAATTATGTCAGCAGCTCCAGCGATAGACCTGGAGACACTTCGCACTACTTAGCAAACAAGCAAGCTTCCCAGGTGCGTAGAAGCCTGGGGAAGATCTTAAAGGCCTTCACTCACTGTACTTACACTGTCCTTCCCTGCAAATCCTCAGACTCCCCTTCATCCTGAGTCTCTTTGGTTTTACCACACCAGCATTGGAGTGAGATGAGGGAAATATGTGCTTGTGTTGCCCAGACTGTGTATTATAGGCCTAAAAGTATACCCAGTTCACCTTGACAATGAAACTCTTTTTAAAATGTGGGTTTTGGAAAACATATCAACCGCACTTGAGTTCCGCTCCATTTGAGGCCATCATAGGTCTTTTAAAGAATAATTCAGCTACTATGGACATGTATTTTTTTTGCCTCTTAAGAACAGCTTTACAAAAAGTGTGACCTGCATTTATAGGACAAAAAAAAAATGTTATCCTTTCCACAAAGAGCAGCTTCTTTTTAAAAAAAAAAAAACCATTAAATGTACCTTGGCAATTCTATATAGTTAACAGCTTAGCAAGATGAGAAGTAAAAGAGAAAAGTGCAACAATTTTGTTCAGGTCAGTTTAATTTTTAGCACAATATTCCCATAATAGTTGCTCTCACTATATTCTGATGCACCAAAAGTCCACATCCCCCCCCCCCCCATTTACCAGTGTCTGGGAAGTGAACTACAAATGAAATGATGGGGAAATATCTTCAAGGGAGCATGCAGTACCACCCATTTCACATTAGGGAGAGATTTCCCAGACGTAATAAGATACAGGATGCCCCCCAAATCCACCACAAGTTTTAAAAGATATGCTTTACGCAAGATTTCCAGCAATGGATCAAAGGACTTTATATAAGAATTTGGGGAAATACATCTAAAATAATAAAACACATGCTTATATTCCTCAAAAGTGTAGAGGCAAGTAGAAAGAACTGCCATGCAATTTGATCCTGCAAGTATCTTCAGAGGACCTACCTGGGCTCACAGCAGTATTCTCATATTGAGAGGGTGAGCAGAACACAAGCAAGGGACTGAGGGACTTTTTAAAAAGCTCACAGACAATCATACCATTGAGTGCTTGCCTCTTGAAAGCAGAGAACAATTTTACAGCTCTAAGCGAGTTGCTGCTGTAAAGGATTTATACTCCCCAGTAAATTTATTGACCTAAGTGGATGGAAGAATGGGAGCTTAAAAATCTAATAAGCAAGGTGTTAGAGGAAACTGTTTTTATTTTTTTAAACAATGAAACTGAAGGAAATTAGGCTGAACTTTAAAGGAAAAATTCTCAATTGGTATCACTATGGGAGAGAAGCAAATGTTAGGTTACCAAGAAAGGAAGAAAAATAAAAATCCTAAGTCCCTAAGTTATATGAACAGATGAAGTATAAAAGAATGACATCTATTTATATACCTCACTATCATTTTACCTGTATTCTTTTACAGAAATGAGGGTAGAGACGCAGAAGGGAAGGCTGATTGCCAAAGAATTCATAGGACAAAACTAAACTTCTGAATTGCAAGATAAAATAATAAAATATTATGCAGGATTTGTTTTATACTTCTCCAGGAACTGGGCTCACATGCAAGCCTTATTTAATTATTTTTTAAATAGCCAGAGTCAGGGAAAGCAAAATCTTTTATATCAATTGTATTGACTTGGGAAAATATCTCTAGAAGAATATGCACAGATATTCCCTTTTCCCACTGTTTTTTCTTAATATTATAGTCAGAAACTGAAAAAAAGAGAAAGAAAAGCTATTTAAAAATATTGAATCATAACACTCTCTATTTTACATCAGGCATTCCAGAAGTTGTTTATAAGCACACACACACTTTAAAAAGAAGAAAAGAATAAAAACAGTAAACAATGATGCCCTCCAATCTGATGTCTTGTACGGAAACAAATAAAGGGTTGCTTTGTGCACAGGATGTTAATTAGCTATCCCCCATAAATAAAGGTAGAGAGAGCAAACAAGAGTGATAAGTGTTTAGACTATTTCACAGATTTTTGTATTTAAGGAAATTCGTTATTCAGATGGAGATTGGGCATCTCTAATATAGATAAGCAGGAGAATGATTGTCAGGGAAATTAAAAGATAAAAGGTAAAATGTGGTGATAATTAAAAGGGCAAAACTTCCTTAGACTTGAACATGTATAAGAGCGTAAGTTCATGAACATTTCTTCATAAGAATATTTCACAAGAATGGGGCAGAATTGTGTCTCAGAAAATGGACCCCTGGCAATGTCTGTTTCCTCCTTTGCTTAAGAAAAAACAAAAGTGACAATCAGGCAGAGACTGTCCCCAGGGCTGTGGTGCATAATGAAGAAGGTGATCCTCCCAGCAATCATAAACTGCGAAGGGCCCCCTCACTCCTGGGAACAGAATCGACGCCTGGAATCTCCCAGCAGCAGTTTGCCCACTGGATGCGCGCGGATGTAGGCAGAGCAAACCTGGCAGTGGTCAGCGGGGGCGCTTCAATTACCTTGAGAAACAACGAGATCGTCCGCTTTTAAAGACCAGAACCTTTTAGAAGGGGACGGGCGGGGGGGGGGGGGGGGCGGACTGGGGGGGGGGGGCGGAACGACCTTAAAGTGAGCACGTGAAGTGCTGCCTGAGAAGGAAAGAGACCCTCGGCAGGGAACCAAAGGGAAACCCACCACGTGGACTCGGGAGGTTTCTCCCGTAAACCTGGAGCTCGGCTCCTGCGTGCGAGCGCGTCCCGCCTCGGGCCGGGCGCGCACCGGCTCTGGCGCTGGGACGCTGGGGCGCCGGGTGGGGTGCGGTGGGTGGGGGTCTGCGCCTCCCCAGGACCGCCCGAGCACGCTGTCAAGGAGGCGTAGCCACCATGGACAGCTCACTGCTTCCTCCAGCGCCGCGCGGTTCACCAGCTCCACGGGAGTCAGCGCGCCTGGCTTGTGTGCGCTGGAGAAACGCCGTGTGTTCCCCGGTCTACACCCGCCCCAGCCCCGACCGCCGGTCGCAGCCACCGAGCAGCTATGTAGAGCCAGGGCCGGCTTCAGGAATTCATAACCTTCTTCTTGCTCTCCAATCAGCCCGTTAAGGTGCCACCGGATTCCAAGAGTCCGCCGGAGAGAGTTGGCAAAGACAGCTTCTTTCCTCGTCCCTTCATTTCCTCCCCTCGTCCCACACTGCGCCCGCCCAAACCCTGGCTTTGCGGATCGTGTTAAATGAAACGAAACAGACTGGCCCCGGGCTCCGGCGGCGCGGAGCTTTGCTGGCGCGGGGAGGGTGGGGCGGGAGAGAGCGGGTCCCGGGTCCCCGGGAGGAGGGGACCTTTGCGCACCCAGCCCTGGGCCTTGGAAGGGGTCGGCGCGGAACGCCTGCTCCCTCTTCTGCCTCCACCCGGGCTGGGACCGTCATCACCGTCCGCCTGGGGCTCCTCTCACGTTTGCGTTATAAAGTGCCCTGGAGGGGGAAGGGGGTGGGAGGAAATTCGCTCGCTCCCTTGGGCGCTGACCTCGGGATCAGCATGCCCAGAGTTGCCCCTAGCCCGCAGCCAGTTGCTTCCTCCCTTGAGGAAGCTGGCAGATTGGGCTGGCCACCGTGACAGTCCCGGGGCCGAAAGCATGTACCCAAGGGGGCGGGATGGGGAGCGGCGGGAAGGCCTCAAATCCACCCCTCAGGGCAAAACGGACTCTGCACTGCAACCCCGAGTCCCGATTTTTAGGGGGGAGGCCTAAGGTGAATCCAGGGAACGTAGCTAGACTCGCCCAGAAGCTTCCGGACTCTGAAGTTCCCGTACAGCTCAATGTCCCCGTGAGCAAGCCCAGGTGATGCCTGGGGATCGCCTCCGCAATCGGCGAGCCAAGTCTGCCGCAGGAGGTGGGGGGCTGATAAAGATCGTCTTGTCGCCACCCTGCCTCTTCCAAGACCCTGGCCCCTGCCTTGAGAGACCTCTTCTTGCGGCTAAGGGCGCACACAGCTAGGCCCGGAGCCGCCAGAGCGCGCGGAACTTCCATGTGGCCTGCGACCTTACGTCGCACAAGAATCCCAGGAGGGGGGAAGTCAGCGACCAAGACACCGCCAACAAGAGCTCAAAGCCGAGTAGACGGCGCGCGCTAGATGGGGCGTCCGGGGGGCTTCCCGCCTGAGAGGATGGGCACTCCAGTCCCGGGGCTGCCCTGCGCGATGCGCCGGCCTTGCGGGGGCAAAGGGGTCCCAGCTGCCCTGGGGGCAGCCCCTACCAGGCGGCTCCGGCCCGAAACTGAGGGACCATTCCCCGCACGGAGGAGCTGGGCCGCGGCCGAGACGCCTCTGCGGCGCTACCCGAGACAGGTTTCAGGTGGAGAGGTTTCGGAAGCGCCAGGTGGGACTTGGCGCGCTCCCTGTGATCTCCTACAAGTCCAGAGCTGCCTGCCTCGGAGAGTCAAGGAGCAGCCAGCCAAGGCACCGGCAGGCGTCGGGCCAGGGCATGGGGACTCTCTCTCTCTCTCTCTCTCTCTCTCTCTCTC
>JAKSZT010054548.1:4982840-5024560 GCA_026826555.1 Tolypeutes matacus | reverse complement strand
CGGGGGCGGGGGCGGCGCGGCCCGCGCGCATTCCCGGCCCCGGCGCCCCCCGCCCGCCCGCGCCCTCGCGCGCCCCCAGCGCGTTCCTAGGGCGCCACCTCTTTGCGACTCGCTCACTCCGCCGGCAGGTTTGCAGGGAGCGTGTGAACCTCCCCCGCTCGGCTCGCCCCTCGCCGCCAACCTGCGCCGCGCGCCTCCCCGCCCGGGAAGCCGGGCCGCCGCCGCCCCGCAGCCCCGCAGCCCCGCAGCCCCGCCGCCACCTGGCCTCCCGAGCGACGACTCGCGCGCTGGAAACTTGTTCCCAGGGCGTGTGGAATCAACTTTCCGGAAACCACCAGCCCACCAGAGGAGGTAGACAGGCAGCGCTGCATATATATGTGGGGCTCGCTGCAAGTGGCCCTGGAGCCAGAGCGCCGGCCCCGCCGAGACGCTGACTTCGGGGGCTGACTTCGGGGGACCTTTCTCCTTTGGGGAGGGGGCTGCTCCGGCGTCCTGGAGCAGGCAAGCCACCGGCCCGGCTCTGTAGCCATTGCCGCTGCAGACGCGTAAAAGCGCTGCTCGGTCTTGCTGCCTCTGTAAAACCATTTCATTTCCGCTGTTATTTCGGAGAAAGCGACTCTGATTCTTTTTTTGGGGGGGTGGGGGAGGTGGGGGGTGCTTTTTTGCCCGTGTGGTTTGGAAAAAGCGCAGCTGGAGTCGCCGGTTCCTAAATAAGTAAGTGCCCAGAGAGGCTTCGGGGCAAGTTTCGTTGCTTTCGTTTGTCTGGGCGCTGCGGGAGATTCCCTCGAGGTTGCAGCGGCTACTTGGGGAGCGGACGGGAGGGGGTGGTGCCAGGAGGTGGGGAGGGTGGCCTGACGCTTCCCCTGCCCTGCAGGTCCCGCGAGCCCCGGACACGATGCTGCGGCGGCTGGCCCGGCAGTGGAGCGTCGCGCTGCTCCTGCTCAGCTGCTCCGTGCCGTCCTGCGGGCGCTCGGTGGAGGCGCTCGGCCGCCGACTGTAAGTGCTGCGGCCTCGCGGGGGCGCCGGGGACGGCGGGGCCAGGGAGAGGCCGCCGGGCGGGGCGCTGCCCGGGGCTCGCCGCGGCCACGCACGCTGCCCGCCGGGCCGGGCGGCTACCTGCGGGGCCAGCCCCGGGGCTCGACCCGGCCGGGAGCGCAGACGGGCAGGAGGCAGCGGAGCTCAGAATCCGCCCCTAGTGAAAGAAGAGGGTTACTCTCAGGACCTGGGGAGGTTTTGAAACTCTGCGGGAGGGCCGTGTGTGTGCGCGCTTTTCCACGTGTGGACTGAATGGGGGTGGCAGTTTGAGTGTGCAAAGCAAAAACCTGGCGTCTAATTTCATTATCAATGACAAAATGTCAAGCATATAAATGGCACCGTCTTACATGCTGAGGGCATGTTATATAATAGAGCAGTGACAGCTTGGCAGTGGCACAACCCATGTTCATATCGATACAGTTCAGGAACGCCAGAGTGCTTGACTCCAAAGGGAATGCTAGGTGTGGAAACTATTCTTCCTGGAATTAGTGCTAATGTAGAGCCGAGGATTTGCATTGTAGACTGATTTGATTTCCACACGACCGCACATTAGAATATCACCGTGCCTTTAAGAGTGGTCTGCAGCAGTGAGGGACGTTTCCCGAAAGATCTGCTCCACCGAGCAGTTGGCTAATATTGTCACACCACTTTGGATGAGCTTAAAACTGCAGACTCAGTTCAGGATGTTTTGGAAACCCTCGAGAACTGAGAGAGTTTGATTCTGGAGTAGGAATTAAGGGGCACTTTTACACTAACAACAGAAACAGCTATATCTAATATTTACCATCAAGTCCATAGAGCTTCATTGTAAATTCTCCAGGGTGTACACAAAGGCAACTGTTTTACATGTGCCCTTGGTCTATTAATCACTTAAATGAAATCACTTTAGACATGTTGGACCTTGGCATCAAAATGAAAATCTATTCTGAATCTCCCAAGGCAAAGTGCACGGAGCACTAAATTGAAGGTAAAGCTGAATTGTATTCTTCCAATCAGCGTTTTGCTGGTGTGCTTCTGACAATTGGCCCGACTTCTTGCTCATTTTGAGACTTGTTTAAAATTCAATGTTTTACAAAGCCATAGATAAATATAGGTGAAGACGGAACTTCTAAAAGCACACTTAAATGCGGTGTTTGTCTAAGAAACTCTGTCCTGGAACAGGTCCAACTTTTTCTTTAAAGTTGTTTTCTCTTTCTGAGAAATAGTAAATGAACCATGATTAAATCCACAGTGATGGCATAAAAATAGCGCTAAGTTGGCCTAAGAGCTAATTTTTAGTTTTCATTGCTGTACCTTGCAAAAAACACATCAGAAACCATTTATCAGCCAGAAACTGTTAGTTTTGTTTGTGGGTGAAATATATTAGTGTAGTTAAACACTTTCACTCAGCCAACGGTTATAAAACTACCACAAAACATGCTTATAGTTAATGCCTAATAGATCATCACATTACAGTCTTGGGTTTTCACAGAGGCTGAAATCATCAGTAGATGAAGATGTTTCATCAAATCATTACAGCCAAATAGAGTTTAAAAAAACAAGTCATTATTTTTGCATTGCTGCCAAGTAACAGTAAATTTTGTGTGCTAGACAAAACATTAGTCTACTATGATGCTAAATCAAGCTAGTTTCTTGAAAGAAATGTTAACATATAATCAAGCCATATTACTCTCTAGTTACTCTTCACACCAAGTATTAGGGAAACTGCTTTGAAAGTACAAATTTTTAAAACGCAGGCCTAACTTTTAAGGGAAAGGAAACTACCACAATATTTACTATGTCAAGCAGAGGAGGAAATAAGAAGTTGTGAATCTTTTCGACTTGCTAAGCCAAAAGACTTGAACGGCCGGCGCTTCGGCATGAGTAAGTTGGAGGTTGGAAAGTGAAGCCTCTGGACTTTCCTGCTCAGATGGACATGGTTCTCCGCAGGTGGCTACCTCTGTGCGAAGCCAAAGGGAACCCCACACAGCCCGAAACCGAAACACCCTTGGCTGGTTGGCTTGGGAGCCAGACTGGCTCTATCCCATTTAATGAAAAGCATAACTTTTAACTGAGTCATTTTGGGCTGGAAGGGAATTCTGGTGAGTCATGTAAACTCCAGGACCCTAACCCTGTCTCTTCTCTGGACCACAGAACTTTCCTCCCCCGACACCAAGTCCTTCTGTGCAGCCTAGCACCAGCACGAGCGAGCCGTGCCTTCCTGTGCTGGAACACGGCCCTCCAGCACGCTCACTCCCTGTGCTCCTGAAGAAATTTAATCCTCTTCTTTTGAGAGCCATTTTCCTGCAGAGCTGAAGAGCTCTGATCTGACTGAATTCAGAGTTATTTGTATTAAACGTTTCCCCACATTTTTGTGTTTCTCTTACATAGTCAAAGGAGATCACGAAGCACAGCATACTTGTTTTTTCCACGCTGGAGCTTTAGCTATGTAATAAGTGCTGTTTACTGTGAACCGTGTAACATGAAGTCACAGGCTCGTGCTGAAGCCATATCAGAGCTGTCTAAGTCGAAACCTCCTGTGTATCATCACCAACCACCTACGTCTATCGAGTTTGTATCTGCCATCCCGTTGTCCCTGGGTCGGTTCATGTCTTACTTTAGAAATACATAGCAGGCTCTGTAGACCTGCTCCTTGTGGATGATAACGGATGCCATTGCACGCCTGCTTCTCCAAGGCAATCGCTGGATCGCCAAGCAGCGGTTCGTTTTTCACAATACTTTAGATTCAGAGGCCTTTGAGATACTAAGTATTCTAATGTAGCTTTTGAGAAACTGTGAGTACTGTCTGATATCCCAGCAGTCACCCCCGAAGGGCAGAAGGGAACCTTGCACCTGGCGAGAGGCGTGTTATTTCAGACTGGACAGAGTCGTGCCATGCTGTAGGCCCAGGACGACCCTCCCTTTCCCACGAGAACCTTCCTGGGAAAGTGCAGTGCGTAAGCCAGGGAGGCGCCGGGCGCAGAGCGCACAGGCCGGCCCTGCTGGCAGAGGCGAGCTGGCCGGGCAGGCCGGGCAGGGGCGACGGTAGCTACCTTAGGACAGACTGACCATTGCAAGTCTGGGCCTAGCGTCAAGCCAGGACGCGCTGTATATGCTAAATTTGGAAAACGAGAGCGATGAGAAGGGGTTCTGGCAGGACTCGGGGAAGAGATAAAAGCCCGAATACCACGAACAATCTCCAGTTAATAGCTTTTTAATGTGATCTCTTGCTAAAAGATACTTATTAAACTGTAATGCTTATGAAATACGAAATTAAATCGATCCTATTCTTTAGAAGTGTCATTAGAGGGTAGAAGGACATTGTACCAAAACCTCAAATGTGTAGATTGTTAAAAGTTTCCAGAATCCTAAATTTTGCCACAGAGTAAGTGAATTTTAATCCAGTCACATGTGGCACCTTCAAGAAGAAAGAGAGGCTCCTTCACGGCTCATTTAAACCAGGCTCCTGTTAAATTCCTTTCCATTAAGTAATGTCTTTTTTGAACAAGCTACGTGGCTTAAAGTCAGTCCACATACCAAAATGCTAGAAGGAAGTTGGGATTCTGGCTGATGATGGCTGTCATCTCATCTCTTACTCTCCTTTTTGACTCACGTACGACCAGACAATACCTCATTCCCTTTGTGATATCCAAACCCTAGTAACCTTAGGTCCTTAGGTTGGGTGATGGAAACGGACGGCTTGGAGCAGTGAGTGTGGTCCTCGAGGAAGGTGGTGCATTGCTGTCCACTCACCGTGCTGTCCCACCACTGGCGTAGTGCCTTATGCCCTTCCCCGGTAAGATGGCACAGCCAGAGAGAGGGCCGAAGACGCCGAGACGCAACACTGGTTTTAGAATCGGAAGACCTGGATTTTGGAGCCCTGGCTCTGCCACTCATTGTGTGGCCAATGGCGAGCCATTTAATCTCTGTGAACCTCACTCTCCCCGTCCTAAGAGGGAAATGATAATGCTATGCATTGTCCCATTTCTCTGAGGAGTTAAAGACATTGTAGGAGCATGAGGAAGGCAATAAGGGACCGAGATACCACTGAGTCAGGGAAGTAAACACATGGGAGAGATCAGGGGCCTTTGGATGTAAGCCAGTTTGGAGGGCTTCTCCAACAGTAGAAATTGAAGTTAGGAGAGGTAGGGTTGAGGCAGGCTTCCTGTGCCTGCTTAGCCTCTTAATTCTTAAATATGCTTAGTGATGTGTAGACCCTGTAATAAAAACACAGGGTGGGCAGTAAGGAAGAGCCAGGGTGTCATTGCAAAGGATGGATGGAGAATTAAGAATATTCTTTTTCATCGTATTTTCCTCCGGGTGATGTTTAAAGGGAAAAAATCACTTCATGTTTGTTCCTAGAGATATTTTAAGGCAAAGAGAGTAAGTAGATAAGTGAATTTCTCGATTAAGTATTAAGGAGAATACTCTCTGAAATTCCAAAGTAAAAAAAAAACAAAAACTTGAAGGATAGAAGAAATGGAATCTCAGTTTAAACACACAAAGCAGCCCGTTTTAAGGAGACCACCCCTACTTTACAGAAAAGTGCTTGTGTGCCTTCCCTCTCTCTGACGGTCGGCCTTTACATCCAGGTCCTTGGTAGTCCATTGTCTAATATCATGTTAAAATTCAGTCTTTTGGGTAGTTTTCTAGACAGGCCTCACTGCCCACTTCAGCCTTCAGCCTTTATTTGCTTTTACTTTTACTGCATGCTGCTTTTTGAGATTCAGTACTCTTATTTTCCTAAGGGAGAATTGTGTGTGCATGCGTGTTAGGGGGTGTTGGGAGATTATATAGGTAAAATCAACCTCCTTTTTTTCGTTTCCTGAGCTAGGACTTCTGGATTTATCTCCCCAACGGAACTCTGAAAAATGTGGAGAGAGGCTCAGAGGTTTCTGTCCATCGCCAAGAGCATGACTGAGTTACAGCATGTTAAATTTGGAAGGGAACATAGAAATCACTGCGTCCGGCCCCCTCCTATTTCACACGGGGGGCCCAGGGATGCTCACGCTCTCACCAAGGTCACAGACCTAGTGAGAGGGAGAACCGGGCCTCGCAGCTCGAGCCTCTAAAGGCCAGCTCCGTCCCTCCCACTCCCCACCCCTTCCTCACTCGGGGAGCCCGCTGCCCGGCCAGCCAGGGCCCCGTGGTGACCAGCTAGCAAACCCAGGGAATTACTCATGCCTTTACTGCCTCTCCGACAACTTCCCCTCTTGATGGGTTTTCTTACAGCAAACGGGCAGTGTCTGAACATCAGCTGCTCCACGACAAGGGGAAGTCCATCCAAGACCTCCGGCGGCGGTTCTTCCTCCACCACCTGATCGCGGAGATCCACACAGCGGAAATCAGAGCTACCTCGGAGGTCTCCCCGAACTCTAAGCCTCCTCCCAACACAAAGAACCACCCTGCCCGGTTTGGGTCCGATGATGAGGGCAGATACCTAACTCAGGAAACCAACAAGGTGGACACATACAAAGAGCAGCCACTGAAGGCACCTGGGAAGAAAAAGAAAGGCAAGCCTGGCAAGCGCAAGGAGCAGGAGAAGAAAAAACGGCGAACTCGATCTGCCTGGCTCAGCTCTGGAGGCCCCGGGAGTGGGCTGGAAGGGGACCCCCTGGCCGACAGCTCGGCAGCATCGCTGGAGCTCACCTTACCGTAAGGTAACGGGCTTCTCTGCCCCATAGCCTCTCGCGGTACTCTCCGCCGAGTTTGTAGCTCCCTCCTGCCTGGGCAGACCTAGACTTGCCTCCTTCTCATGCTCTGCACTGTAAACGTGTACAAAACCGTGGTGACCCAGGAATTACTCATGCCTTTACTGCCTCTCCGACATTAAAGCATTGCCCACCTCTGCCACACACAGTTTTACAACCCATTTCTCTCTCTCCACCCCACCTGCCAGGCCCCAGTGCCAACTCTTTGCCACTCTGCTAAATACTTTCCTTTCTTATTTAAGCTTCGGAAGCTAGTGACCGTCTTCATCATTTGCTGGAGAAGTCCATTTATTCCCCAGTGCTCAAACCTTGGCAAACTTTAGTAGTTTATTTCTTACTTTTTTTCATATGAAGACAGAACACAGAAGGCTTGTCCTTTGATATTGAAGACAAATACTGCAGACCCGTATCTTACCATAAACATTTCTGAGCCATTCCCACTTGTAAATTTGACTCTGGTTTCTACCAGCTCATGAAAAACAAGCATGGTTTCTGGAAATCTTTAAATACTGGCTTGGGAAGGATATACATTTTTCTCCTGCATCTATTTGTCAATGCAAAGTAGAAATATTTTTTCTAGGGTAATGCAGGAAAGATAATAATGCAGAAAGGATGATGCAACCCCCAGTCTATATGGCTTGCCCATCCTCAGATCCAGGGAGTGCTCGCATTCCCGGGCTTTGGAGTCAAAGAGGTTCAACTCTTGGGTCTGAACTTATTAAACTGAGGCAAGTTACTCGCTCTTTCTAAGACTCACTTTCCCCTTCTGGAAAATGAAGATAATTGCCAACCCCATAGGGATGACTGAAGAGTGGATGAGATGGCATGGGTCAAAGAACTATCATATAATAGACAATAAATTGCAACCGAATGTTGTTTTAGTGCTTTTAGATCTAGTTCTGATTGCACCAGCTACAAGACAGACAATGGTAGGTAGAAAGAAAACGGCAAACATGAGTTTTAGCTTATAAAACAGAAAACCAAGGCATTCCACAGTTAAAGGATCTGAGCAAGAGCATAGTTAATCCCTGGATGTGGGGTTTAATTCCCTATCACTGATAGGATCTTTTTCTGTTTTTCCACTTTTCAGTACAGCACTTCTATAGGGTTTCAAAGAAAGAGGAAAACAGCACCAGACAACCTCATTATTTAAAGAGTCCCCTGATGCTTCTCCAATCTTTTCCACTGCCTGTGGTAGAAAAAGAATGACCGAATGATGTTTCAAAGGAGAGTTTGAAACTATTTATCATCAGTTCTTAAATTGACCAAACTCATCATTAAACAGCTTATAAATGTCAGTTATGTTGGAAAAGTAGTACAGCTTCAGTAGTCAATGGGCAATGAAACTAGAGGAATCCTTAGCACAGTGAATGGTCTAGTCACTGCAGATAACTAATAGAACTATAATGAGCAGCAAACTCTGCAAGTCTCAACTCACTGCATATCTTCAGTGTATTTTAAGATGACGATCCTAGCCATACATCTGTACATATTTATAACAAATGCACGAACCTACATAATTGCTAAAATCTATTTTGATCCGTTGCCTTATGTGTGTGTGTGTGTGTGTGTGTTTTAGAGTTTAGAAACAGAAGTATAAATACTTCTGTATGGATTTTATTCATTTAAAATTTGCAATGCTCCTAAGTATCTGGAGAATTAATGAAAATAAGCACTTATCAAGTCATATGCCCCAAGCTGCCCCTAAGTTAAAGTAGGTCTACTGAAAATTAGCCAATGCCCTAATCAAATCCAGACCCAGGACTGAAAAGAAATAGAATGTTTCTGCTTCTCCTTTCCACCCCCTGGTTGTGAGAGATCATGGAAAGCACTGTGTGTTTGGCAGCCAGATGTTGGCACACTCTCAATACAACCCAACAGAGAGGTGCAGGGAAGACTGGGGAAATTTAGGAGTGTATTAATGAGAACGTATGGGGACATGCAAATTTTGTAATCCAAATAAAATCTTTTCAGAATAACTATTTTTAAGTTTTACAAGAGACCAATCTTTTGTTAATGTCTTCTTTTTAACCTCTTAACATTATTACATGATTATCCGAGAGGTCTGATGAGATGGCAAGCATGAACTTTATTATAATATATACTGTTTTTTTTAAAACAAATTACTGAGCTAAAATTGTCTGTCTCCTCTCACATGAACCATTCAGTGGGAAATATATAGCTTTACATTTTGCAAATGACATTTTGGAAGTTTTGATATTGCAAAGAAAATGTCTGGATGCAGTAGGTCTTATTTAATTGATATATGTTGCCTTGGTAAATCTTGATTCAGAAATACATAAATAACAAAAGAGCTTTTCAGTAGTTCAGAAGAGCTAGGACTCTAAAGCATTGTAACATGCATGCATAATAAACATATATTTTAGGTCAGATCATATGTTTTACTTCTCTATTCCAGTATGTGCTTTTGTTAAAGGAGAAAGGATAACAAGCACACTGGCTGGGCAGGGTGAAATATGCTTAAAAGATCTTTTCTTGGCCCTTTAACTTCATTCTTTCTTTCTTTTCTTCTGAGGAAATAATTTTTCAAGATACTGTTCATTATCTCCTTGCTTGTATTACTCAAACTCAATTTGCTAAATACGGTTTAGTACAAAGTACAGTTAAAAAAAAAAAAAAAAAAGATTTTTTTTGTGGTCATCTTTTTGGTTTTATTCATAAAATCCATCTACATTCATTCACCAATTAAAATGTTAATCTTAAACTCTTCTTTTCTCTGCATTTAAGAGCTATTTCATCATTCCCACCAAAACCACTGGTGGAGAGGTCAATTTCTTAAGTCTTTACAGACCCTAAATGCCCAGCTTGCTTTTCTTTCATCAAGCTGCACACAAAACTCCTAAATTGTCAAGAATTTGCTCCTTTGTAGGTCTCACACCCATATATGCCTGCCATGTAAAATTCTGCCCACAACTCTGGCAGTTAGTGCAGTGGCACAGTCAATCAAGTTCCAAACTATAGTTGTTTCCGTGGAAACTAATACATATCCACTGAAATAGACTACACACAGACAAGAGCAAGGGAGAGAGAAAAGCATAGGAACTCTGCTGACCCATCTTAAAATACCATCAATGCAGCATTTAGAAAGGTTGGAAAGGCATCACTCCCAAGCGGTACCTTATCCTGTTTAATAAAACAACCACAGTGAGTTGAATTACTGTTATTTTATATTTTTAACCAATCTATTCTTAATTATTCTCTAATTTAAAATAGGCTTTCTCAATTCCTAAATCAATAGCCATTCAAAAAAACCAGCAGAGTGAGAGACAAATAATTCTTAGTTTTGGCTTCCAAAACTAAAATACAATAACCATGTCATTTGTTAGTGTTTAGGGGTAGCTAAAGAGAGACGCTTATCATCAGGTCAGCAGCCATACATACTGTTTAGCTATTTGTCTTTCCAACATTTTGCAAAAGTCGCCCACTTTCACGACCCTCCCCTCCCCTCAATATCTTAGCAAGGGATTGGCCATATGGGAACCTGGACAGAATAAGCCAGCTTTGGGTCTCCCGTCATGTGTCACTGGTCAGCGCAGGGCCTTATTTGATGATGGATTGCCCACCCAAGCCCTATTTCCAAGTTCTCAAATTTTTCCCTTCTCTTCCCAAACGAAGAGCTGGCAGCTCTTTGAAAATTCTCACAGGATCTCCTTTTTCTGACCGAGTATAACTGGAATGCAGGCACCTTTGCTTTCTACACATTGATCATTTAAGCGTGTCTACAACCCTCACTGCAGAGGTTCTGGAAGTCTCCTGGGTCCCATGGGCACCTCCTCTGGGTGAAAGTTACCAAAAATCCTCTGAAGCTCTTGCACACTGTAATTCCATGTTCCTTAAATTATACACTTACTTTTATGTCTCTTTGTTTGTAAGGAAAACTAATCTATTTTCTCCTCTTTTTTCCCTGTCTTTCTCTTTGCAGGAGGCACTGAAATTTTCAGCAGAGGCCTTTAGAGAACATATTGGAGGAATCTGTGCGTGGACATACAGAAAGTATTAGAAATATTTATTGTCTGTAAATACTGTAAATGCATTGGAATAAAACGGTCTCCCCCATTGCTCTATGAAACTGCACATTGGTCATTGTGAATATTTTTTTTTTTTTTGCCAAGGCTAATCCAATTATTATTATCACATTTACCATAATTTATTTTGTCGACTGATGTATTTATTTGTAAATGTATCTTGGTGCTGCTGAATTTCTATATTTTTTGTAACATAACGCACTTTAGATATACATATCAAGTACATTGATAAATGACACAATAAAGTGTCTCTATTTTGTGGTCGATTTTAATGAATGCCTAAATATAATTATCCAAAACTGATTTTCCTCTGTGCATGTAAAAATAGCAGTATTTTAAATTTGTAAAGAATGTCTAATAAAATATAATCTAATTACATCATGACTCAGAGGGTGGATTATATGCTTTAAGATTTCTAGTAGAAGGTACAAGATGTAATTCTCTTTTAACTACATTTGAAAATGGTCTTAAGCTTTAATATATTTATTCTGGTACATATTCCAACATTTCACACTAGCTTTTAGTTAAAAATTGCTTAGAATGTACTTTGTTCCAGTATTTCACTTCAAGTCAGGAGAATGGCTGAGTGGCCTCGACGCCGTATGAAGAACGTTCAATTTGAAATGGAGACAGGGAGGGCGAGAAAGCAGCAGAGAGACGTCAGGAAGAGACTCCATCCACAGAGGTCAGCCTGAAGTGGAGAATAAGGAGGGAAAGGGAGAGGCAGTTCAGGAGCTTTAAGGCAAGAGGCGGTTATAACCAGCAGAGTTTAACTCAAGGCATCTTGCTGTTTTGGTAAAATTACTAATAAGCATCGAAGGGTATCTGAGAATCCCGTCAGAGAAAGGACGGGCTGGGTCTCTGTGACAACGCAGGAAGCCCTCCGAGGCGAGGGCCGCTGCCCGCGATGCCTGCTTGCAGCAGCAGGGCGCTGGTGTTCCGGGGATACCTTTTCCCTTTGGAATGTTATTCTCATGGCTGCCTCCCTGTAGGTCTGCATGAAAACACTGACATCTTTGCTGCCACAGAATTTTTTCTTTAATTGGCTGCATCAGTAGGAAAAAAAAAACAAAAGAAGAGCCAGCCTACGACTCAAGCTAGAGCATACTTAATTCCAGCGCCCTGTCCTGTTTCGGCGGCACCAGAAGTGAAATCCTAGTACTCAAGGTCTTCCACTCTGGTGCATGGATTTCACACGCAAATACTTGGAACACCTAAATGCTGGATTGAAGAAACTATGAAATGATCCAAAATTCTATGGACATTTAGAAAAGAAAAACACACACGCATAGAGAGAGAGTAGTCGGACTAAGTATAAGCAGGACAGTGATTCTGGGAGGGATCATCTGAGATTGAACTGCCTCAGGTATATATTTGAGTCCATCGCCTTCAAAACAGAACCCATCTTACTATATAAAACTTTTGAATCCAATTAGCAAGAAAATAAGAGAATTTGTGCTTAGCTTCACTTATGAATTTTTTGGAGATGGTTTTTACATAGAAGGAACATTCAGAAGTTTAAGGCCAATAAACTAAAGCCATATAAAGCAAGTAGTTTGAAATGCCTAAAAATAGAACCATATTTTGTAAAACTCTGTTTGAAACCCTAAATCTTACATGAGCGTGCACCAAATCCTTAGGAGTTATTCACAGTAAAAATGTTGTTTAAGCACTAGCTTGGCAAACACTTCAACATTAGGGCCAGGAAACATCAGATGCACCTTTAAATGCAAGCCATCTTTAAGGTTTTCTCCACAAGGAGCACATTCCTGAAAATAAAGGGGGAAAGGGAATTTGGAGTTCTGCAGTTATCAATCTTCGTGCAATCACTGCCATGAGTCATATCCCAGGTTCCCTGGCAGTGATGAGGAGTGAACTTGTGGAATAAGGGATGGAGACAGAAAACAAAGCAACTCAGTGTTGGAAAAAACAGAACCAAACTGTGGACAGCTATTATCATTTTCTATGAAAGGAAAACTGAAATACATAATTTTTTTTTTTTAAAAGCTGTTGAAAGTTTTTATTTTAAAATTATGAACTGAAACGCATATTAGTTCCAAAGAGAATGTTGATTTGAAAGGGACTCTAGGTAAGGTTAGATTAAATACAATCAATCATAATAAAATTTTAAGAATGCACTGGCACATGTAAAGGAAAATAATCACTCTGATTTATGGGAAATAAATTATAACAAAATTTTAATTATTTTATTCCCCATAATAGAGTAGACATTTTAATCTTGACCGGTGAATAAATATTTGTATCATCATGCAGTTTACTAATTTAAGATAATAAGTGCTTAAATATAAATCAACTCCTAGCAAATTACAGTTCCAATGAACATGGCTTATCCTCGACTAAGTAATGATTATAAAGCAAAAGTGATTTAAATAGAAGCACGTTGGACTAAGTATTCTGGAATTAAGAAAATAAAACCTAATCTGCTAATGTGCAATTACCTTCCTCAAACTCTGTTCAGACAGAAATTTGGTATTTACTTAGACAACTAACGTGTACTTATGGATATTGTGGAATCTAACTCAAAAAGACATGCAGTGATACTGAAGTGTGAAGTCCCTATCCTTCCTTCTGTATTTTCTCAGCCACCATCCTAAAACAAGTGCATTTTAAAACACTGTGCTAATAACGCAGCTAAAGCCTTCAGGGCTGTATTACATTGTGAACCAAGATGAGTTTTGAAATTATTGGTACTGGAAATCTTTAAAGTCAACATTGGCATCTCCCTTGTTCGTTACAAAAATTAGTTTGAAAATGCAGGCAGCATCTATCTGAGAAATATGGAGAAACTGAAGGAAGGCCTACCAATACACCTTGATGGTTAAGAACTCGCTTTTGAGAATTGTGGGCAGATGATGGAGTCGGGAGCTCCAGGAATCAGTCCTCCCACCAGCACCACTAAACCAGCAGGAACCCTCTGAATCAACTATTTTGAAACACTGGAGCCCAGTAGAACACTGCACAGTGTCCAGGCAAGAGCCAGGATGGGGCTGGTAAGTCGTGGTAAATACAGTAAATTGCCATCTCCTTGTGGGCATTACTGGTGCCCACCCCACCCCCCTTGTGTCAGGCAGCAGTGGAGTCTGGCCCCTGTGTAGCTTGCTGGTGCCAGAGAGGAACATAAAAATCCAGTGCCCCAGGATCCAGCATGGGCATGGGCCAATCGCAGACACAGCTTTTGGTTGAGCTACTTCAGGTCACTGAGGGCGGCCTCTGTTCAAACCCACCCCAGACAAACGCAGCAGAGGAGACTTAAAAGACTAGGCATCCTCAGAGCTGCGAGCAAAGTTGAAGGGCTGCAATTGCTGGGCAGGGGGCAGTCAAATCGCAGCTTGGGGAGCTGTGGAAGGAGCTCCTGGTGCCTCCCTCAGCCTCTCCTCAAGGCAATTCGGAGCCAGCCCCAGCTCCCTTGGTGGGTCCCTGGCCTTGTTCCAGCTGGGAAGGCCTGACATGGAAAGCCCCTCTCTGTCCTACTCCCTCTTCCAGAATTTGCCTTCCAGGCAAAAGCAGCTTGAGACAACAAAAGCAGTGTAAGAAAATATTCAGGCAGATGGTCTGGGGCACAGGTTTAGCTGCTTTAAGACCTATGATGGACACACTAGAGTGTGAGAGGGTCTTCTTCCTGAGAAGCAGAGGGGGCACTCAAACTCCTGTGAACAGGGAACTCCGAAGGCCAACAGCAAGCACAAGCCCAGGACAAGACACAGACCAGAGAAGACAGGTCCCTCCACTTCTCATTCACCTTGGGCTGACCTTCCGGGTGGTAGAGCTGAACTCTGACAGAGCGCACCAGCCAGCACTAAGCCAATCAGCAACGATGGTGAAAGGTGTTTATTGCTAAAGCTTGCTTGGTTTTGGTAACTCCTGACACTTAGAAAAACCTGTCATATCACCAGCTAGTTACAAATTCAAGAAACAGTCATCTCGGGGGAAAAAAATCATAGAGTTAACATTTTAAAATTGTACAATGTGCAACAAAAGACTATAAGACAAACAGGAAATGATGGTCCATCCAAAGGAAAAAGATGAAAGTCCAGAAATCATTGAAAAAGACTAGACTGTGGGCATGCTTGACAAAGAATTTTAAAAAATGATCCTTACTATGCCCAAAGAGATGAGGGAAAATACAGAGGAAGAGCTAAAGGATATCAGGAAAACAATGAATGAACAACATGAGAATCTCAAAAAAGAGACAGAAATTTTAAAAGGGAACCAAACAGACTACTGGAGTTGAAGACCACAATAACTGAAATGAAAAATGCCCTGGAGAGTTTCAAGAGCAGACTGGAGCTGGCAGAAGAAAGAATCAGTGAACTCAAAGATAAGACAATTGAAATGAGTCAGTCGGAGGTGCAGAAAGAAAAAAGAAAATTGGAAGTGAAAATAGCCTGAGAGATCTCTGGAACACCATCGAGTGAAGGCATTATGGGAGTGACAGAAGGAGAAGAGAGAAAGAACGGGGCAGAAGGCATATTCAAAGAAATAATGACTTCTAACTCCTTAAACTTAGAAAAAGACATGAATATGAGCATCTAAGAAACCCAGATAACACCAAACAGGATAAACTTGAAGAAAATATGCATACTGATCAAACTGTTGAATGTAAAGGAAAAGGAGAAAGTTCTGAAAACTGCAAAAGAAAAACAACATGTTACATAAAATGGAATTCCATTTACATGAAGTGCTGATTTCTCATCAGAAACCATGGAGGCAAGAAAGGAGTGGGTTGAAATACTTAAAGTGCTGAAAGAAAACAATCGCCAACCAAGAATTTTATATCTGGCAAGACTCTCTTTCAAATTGAGGGAGAAATCAAGACATTCCCAGATAAACAAAAGCAGAGGGAATTCAACACCACTAGACCTGCCCTATAAGCAATGCTAAATGGAGTTCTTCAGACCTAAAGGAAAGGACACTAGACAGTGGTTCAAAGCAGCATAAAGAAATAGAGACCTCCAGTAATTTGTATAATTATAAATGTTAGTACTATTCTACTGTATTTTTTGATATGTTAACTCCACTTCTTATTGCCACAGGTGCTAAAATGCAAAGGCATAAAAAGTAATGATAAATCTATGGTTTTGAACATGCACTGTACAAAGATATAATTTGTAACAAACGCAAAAAATGGTGGGGAACAGATGTGGTTCAAGCAGTTGAGTGACAGCCTCCCACATGGGAGGTCCCAGGTTCAGATCCTGATGCCTCCTAAAGAAAAAAAAAAAGGCAAGTACACACACAAAAGAGAGGTGAGCACACACACACAAAAGACAGGCAAGCACACACAAATGAGCAGACACACAAACAAGCAGACAACAAGGGAGCCAACTCAGGGTTGCCGATGTGGCTCAATGGTTGAGTGCTGGCCTCCTGCATATGAGATCCTGGGCTCAATCCCTGGTCCTGGTACCTCAAAACAAACAAACAAACAAACAAAAAAAAAAAAAAATGGTGCAGTGGTGTAGGGGCATATGCATAGTGTTTGTGTATGCAATTGGAGACAAGTATCAAATCAAATACGACTGTTATATATTTAAAATGTTAAATTTTAACCCATGGTAACCATAAGGAAAATATATGAAAAATATATCTAGATAAAAGTGAGAAGGGACCCAATATGGTACAAAAATATAAAATAAAATATGAAGGTGGGCATTAACAGAAGAACTGAGGGACAAAAAGTAAAAGACTTATAAAGACTAAAAGGCAAAATGGCAAAGTCCTGCACTACCAGTAGTTACTATAAATGTAAATGGATTAAACTCTCCAGTCAAAAGGTAGAGATTGACAGAATGGATAAAACTGGTTGACCCAAATATATATTGTTTATAAGAGACTGAATTTAAGTTCAAAGACCTAAGTGGGTTGAAAGTGAAAGGAAGGAAGAATATTCCATGCAAGTAGTAACCAAAAGACAGTTGGGGTAGCTATACTAATATCCGATGAAATAGACTTTAAGTCAAAAACTGTTATGAGGGACAAAGACAGGGATAAAGGGTCAATTTAACAAGATGGCATAACAGTTCTAAATATACATGCACCTAACAGCAGAGCACCAAAATATGAAGAAAATAATGATAGATTTAAAAGGAAGATACTAATGTAGGATACTTTAATACACTGTTTTCAATAATGGATAGGAATCTAAACAAAAGATCAATAAGGAAATAGAAGACTTGAAAAATACTCTAAACCATCCAGACCTAACAGACATGTATATAAAACAACACCCAACAACAGGATACACAATCTTCTCAAGTGCACATGGATCATTCTCCAGGATAAACCATATGTTAGGTCACAAAACAAATCTCAATAAATTTAAAAATATTGATATCATACAATATATCTTCTCTGACCACAATGGAATGAAACTAGAAATCAATAATGGAGAGAAAAACGGAATATTCACAAAAACAATATATACTTCTTGATTTTTAAGGTGCCTTTTTATTAGAGAAGTTGTGGGTTTGCAGAACAATCATGCATAAAACACAAAATTTTCATTAACCATTCCACCACCAACACCTTGCTTTGGTGTGGAACATTTGTTACAATTGACGACAGCACATTTTTATAATTGTACTATTAAAGCCCTTGTTTTAACTTAGGGTTCACTGTGTAGTGTAGTGTAGTTCCATGGGTTTTTTTTAACATTTTTATTCTGTTACCATAGATACAATTTAACATTTCCCCTTTTAATTATATCCAGATACATATTTCCGTGCTGATAACTGTGTTCACAATGTTGTGCTACCAGCACCACTATCCATTACTAAAGCATTTCCATCATTCCAGATAGGAACCCTGCACAGCATATGCCTTAACTTCCCATTCCCTAGCCCCACCCCATCCTCTGGTGACCTGTAGTCTAGATTCTGACTCTATGAATTTGCTTATTCTAATTGTTTCAAATCAGTGAGATCATATAATATTTGTCCTTTTGATGTCTTCAAGGTTCATCCATGTTGTCATGTATCAGGATTTCACTCTTTTTTTTACAGCTAATTAATCCACAGCATGTATATGCCCTATTTTACTTATCTATTCATCGGTTGATGGACACATGGGTTACTACAATCTTTTGGCAATTGTAAATAATGACCCTATGAACATTAGTGTGCAAATATCTGTTCAAGTCCCTGCTTTCAATTCTTCTGGGTATATAACTAGTAGTAGGATTGGTGGGTCATATGCTGGTCTGTACTTAGTTTTCTGAGGAACCATCAAACTGTCTTCCACAGCAGCTGCCACCAGCAATGAATGAGTATTCCTATTTCTCCTCATTCTCTACAAAACTTGTTATTTCCCATTTATTTAATAGAGGCCATTCTAATGCATGTGAACTGGTACATTACTGTGGTTTTTAATTTATATTTTCTTGATGGCTAATAATGTTGATCATCCTTCCCTGTGCTTCTTTGGAGAGATGTCTGTTCAAGTCTTTTGCCCATGTTTTAATTGGGTTATTTGCCTTTTTGTTGTTAAGTTGAAGGATTCCTTTATATATTCTGGATTTTTTCCCATTATGTAGGTTTATGTTACTTCCATGATAAATTCCTTTGAGGTGCAATTTTTTCTTTAATTTTGATGAGGTCAAATATCTATTTTTCCTTTTGTTGCTTGTGCTTTGGGTATAAAGTGTAAGAAACCATTGTCTAACACAAGGTCCTGAAGATGCTTCCCTATGTATTCCTCCTGGAGTTTGATGGTTCCAGCTCTTAAAGTCTTTGATCCATTTCAAGTCAATTTTTGTATATGATGTGAGGTAGGGGCCCCTCCTTTTCTTTGCAAATTGAGATCCAGTTTTCCCAGCACCATTTGTTGAAGACATTATTCATTCCTAATTGAGTGGTCTTTGCTACCTTGTCAAAAATAAGTTGGCCATAAATGTGAGGATTGATTTCTGAGCTCCCAATTCAATGCCATTGGTCAATGTGTCTGTCTTTGTGCCAGTACCATGGTGTTTTGATTACTGTGGCTTTATAGTAAGTTTTAAGATAGAGAAGTGTGAGTCCTGGACTTCATTCTTCTTTTCCAAGATGGGTTTTTTGATATTCAGGGTCCCTTACCCTTCCATATAAATTTGATGATTGGCTTTTCCATTTCTACAAAGAATATTGTTGGAACTGTGATTGGGATTGCTTTGGGTAATATTAACATCTCTACAATATTTAGTCTTCCAATCCTTGAACATGGAATGTCTTTCCACCTACTTAGGTCTTCTTTAACTTAACAATGTTTTGTAATTTTCTGTGCACAAGTACTTTACATCTTTGCTTAGATTTGTTTCTAGATATTTGATATTTTAGTTGCTCTTGTAAATGGATTTTTCTTCTTGATTTCTTCTTCAAACTGTTCATTGCTTGAGTATAGAAACATGAACTGATTTTGGGGTGTTGATCTTGTACCCCACCACTTTGCTGAATTCATTTCTTAGCTCTAGGAGCTTTGTTGTGGATTTCTCAAGATTTCCTGCATATAGGTCCATGTCATCTGCAAATACAGAAAGTTCTACTTCTTCTTTTCGAAATTGGATGCCTTTTATTTCTTTTTTCTAGAAAGAACTTCCAGTACCATGTTGAAGAACAGTGGTGACAGTGGAAATCCTTTTCTTGTTCCTGATTTTAGAGGTAAGGCTTTCAATCTTTCACCATTAAATAGAAAGTTAGCTGTGGGTTTTTCATAGATGCCTTTATCATGTTGAGGAAGTTTTCTTCTATTTCTGGTGTAAGAAGTGGTTTTATCAAGGGTGCTGTATTTTCTCAAATGCCTTTTCTGCACCAATTGAGATGATCCTGTGGTTTTTTCCTTCACTCTTTTCATGTAGTGTGTTACATTAATTGATTTTCTTATGTTGAACTATCCTTGCATACCCGAGATAAATCACACTTGATCGTGATGTATAATTCTTTTAATGAGCAGTTGGATTAGTTTTGCTAGTATTTTGTTGAGGATTTTTTCATCTATATTTATGAGATGTTGGTCTGTAGTTTTCTTTTCTTGTGGCATCTTGGTCTGGCTTTGGTATGAGGGTGATATTGGCCTCGTAGAATGAATTAGGGAGTATTCCCTGCTCTTCAATT
Source organism: Tolypeutes matacus (assembly GCA_026826555.1). Classification (NCBI taxonomy): domain Eukaryota; kingdom Metazoa; phylum Chordata; class Mammalia; order Cingulata; family Chlamyphoridae; genus Tolypeutes; species Tolypeutes matacus. The sequence goes on along the minus strand of JAKSZT010054548.1, from coordinate 5,004,685 downwards.
TTTTGGAAGAGTTTGAGCAGAGTTGGAGTTAAGTCTTCTTGGACTGTTTGGTAGCATTCCTCTGTGAAGCCATCTGGTCCGGGGCTTTTCTTTGTTGGGAGGTTTTTGATGACTGATTCAATCTCATTACTAGTAATTGGTTTGTTGAAATCTTCTATTTCTTGGTCAATGTACGTAATTTCTGTTTTTGTATGAATTTATCCATTTCATTTATCTAATTTATCAGCATAGTTTTTCATAGTATCCTCTTATAATCATTTTTATTTCAGCAGGATCAGTAGTAACAATCTCCCTTTTCATTTCTGATTTTAGTTATTTGTATCTTTTTTTTTTTTTTTTTTCTTTATCAGTATAGCTAAGATCAGTTTTATTGATCTTTTCAAAGAAACAACTTTTGGTTCCGTTGATTTTCTATTGTTTTGTTTTGTTTTCTAATTCATCTATCTCCATTCTAATCTTTGATATTTCCTTCTGATTGCTTGGGCTTAATTTGCTCTTCTTTTTCTAGTTGTTCCAGTTTTGAAGTTAGGTCTCTATTTGAAGTCTTTCTTCTTTTTTAATGTAAGCATTTAGTGCTACAAATTTTACTCTCAGCACTGTCTTCACTGCATCCATAAGTTTTGGTATGTTATATATTCATTTTCATTCACCTCAATATACTTCCTAATTTTGCTTCTGATTTCCTCTTTAACCCTTTGGTTGTTTAAGAGTATGTTGTTTAATGTCCACATATTTGTTAATTTTCCATTTTTCACTATGTTATGGATTTCTAGCTTCATTCCATTGTGGTTGGGGAATATACATTGTATGACTTGAGTATTTTTTAATTTATTGAAACTAGTTTTGTGACCTATCATTTAGTCTATCATGGAGAATGGTCAATGTGCACTCAAGAAGAGTGTGTTTTCTCTTTTTGTTGGGTGCAGTGTTCTATATATGTCTGTTAGGTCTAGTTGGTTTATTGTATCATTCAAGTTCTGTACTTCCTTAGTGATCTTCTGACTAGATGTTCTATCTATTATTGAGAGATGTGTTTAAGTCTCCTACCATTAATGTGAAACCATCAGTTTCTCCCTTCAAATCTGTCAGCATTTGCTTCATATATTTTGAGACTCTGCTGTTAGGTATGTATATATTTACAAATGTTACATCTTCCTGTTGAATTGTCCCCTTTAGCAGTATATAATGACCATTTTTGTCCATCATAAATGTCTTTGTTTTAAAGTCTATTTTATTCAATATTAGCATAGCCACCCCAGCTCTCTTTTGGTTACTACTTACATGGGTTAATTTTTTTCCATCCTTTCTCTCTCAACCTACTTATATCTCTGAATTTAAGGTGAGCCTCTTGCAGATAGCATATAGTTGGGTCATGCTTTTTTTTTAATCTATTCTGCCAATCTCTGCCTTTAATCCATTTACATTTAGTGTCACTACTGATAATACGGGTCTTTCCTCTGCCATTTTGCCATTTAGCCTTTATAAGTCTTATATCATTTTTGTCCCTCAGTTCCATTAATGCCTACTTTTATATTAATTTGCTTTTTTGTGTTGTACCATATTAAGAGCCTTCTCATTGTTATCATTTTATTGATATATTTTTCATAGATTTTCCTTGTGGTTACCATAGGGTTAAAATTTAACATTCTAAGTATATAAGGGTCATATGTGGTTTGATACCAACTTAACTTCAGTAGCATGCATATATACTTTTCCTATACCCTCTGCCCCCACCATTTTTTGTACTTGTTACCACTTATCTTTGTACATTGTATATCCAAAAACCTAGTTTTATCACTACTTTTTCTGCATTTGCATTTTAGCAATTATAGGTAGTAAGAAATGGAGTTACGTACCAAACAATACAATACAAAACAAAACACTGGCATTTGTAATTTATCTTTACTGTGTGTCTTTCTTTATGCCGCTTTGAACCACTGTCTAGTGTCCTTTCTTTTTGGTCTGAAGAACTCACTTTAGCACTGCTTATAGGGCAGGTCTAGTGGTCGTGAACTCCCTCGGCTTTTGTTTATCTATTATGTTTTAATTTCTTCCTCATTTTTGAAAAAGAGTCTCACTGGATATAAAACTCTTTGCTTGCAGTTGTTTTCTTTCAAAACTTTAAGTATTTCAATCCACTGTCTTCTTGCTCCCATGGTTTCTAATGAGGAATCTGCACTCACTCGAATTGGGAATCCCTTGTATGTGACATGTTGCTTTTCTCTTGCAGTTTTCAGGACTCTATCCTTGTCCTTTGCATTTGTTTGTGTGATTGATATATGATGGGATATATATTTCCTCATTTTTATCCTGTTTGGTGTTCTCTTAGCTTCCTGGATGTGCATATCCATGTCTTTTGCTAAGTTTGGGAAGTTCTCTGTCATGGTTTCTTTGACTACTCCTTCTTCCCATTCTTCTCACTCTCCTTCTGGGAGTCCCATGATGCATATACTGGTGCACGTGATGGTGTCCCATAGCTGTCTTAGGCTACTTTTGCCTTTAATATTTCTTTTTTCTTTCTGCTCCTCAGACTGACTCAATTCAAGTGTTTTGTCTTCAAAGTCACTGATTCTTTCTTCTGCCAGCTCCAATCTGCTCTTGAAACCCTGCTGGGAATTTTTCATTTCAGTTATTATGGTCTTCAATTCCAATAGTTCTGGCTGGTTTTATTTTAAAACTTCTATCTCTTTAGACTCTCCTACAGCTCAGTCATTGTTTTCCTGATATCTTTTAGTTCTTTCTCTAATGGCTTTCATCTCCTTGAGCATTTTTAAGATCATTTTGTTAAAGGCTTTTTACAGCATGCCACATTCTTGTCTTCTTCGTTCATTTTCTGTATTTTTATCCTCTTCCTTTGGGTGGGCCATCATTTTCTGTTTCTTTGTCTTGTACTCTTTTGTTGCACACTGTACATTAATATATTAAAATGTTAACTCTGTGATTTATTCCCTGAAATGTCTGTTTCTTGGTTGTTTAAAAACCAGCTGGTGATAAGACAGGAGGGCTATAGCTCAAAAAAATCGATCAGGAAGGTCTTCCCAAGAAGAATGCAGGGTGCAGGGTTTTCCCTGTCTTACTGGGCCCCTGTCTTGTCTTCCTATCCCGGGTGTTTGAAGCTGGCAGGCCTTTGCCCTAGACTATCTGCTCTGTAGTTGTTTTATTCCTTTCATTTTCTCAAGCTGCTTTTGATTGGAGAGCAAATTCTGGGAGTAGGGGCACTCCAGAGAAGACCTTCCCAAGTCAATCTTTCCCAGCCAAAACAGGCCCACAAACCATGAAGGGGGTGCAGACCAGCTCCAAAATGCCCTGGGAGGGGTTCAGGAAGAGCGCCAAGCAAATGTGGCCCTTCAGCTGTCTCCCGCAGCCCTGAGGGAGCCCTGCATCTTTAAATCTCCATGGCCTCTGCCCTTGTCCAGGGAAGGCTGAAACAATTGCTGCAGCCACCTTTGTCTGGGGTGGGCCCTCAGAGCCCCAGGGATCCCAGTGATCTGAATTTGCTAATCGAAGGCTGTGATCAGTGATCATCTAGCCCACCCCTGTTCTTAGGGAAGAGCCTTTTTAAGTCCCTTTATATCACCATTGAGCTAGGTGAGGATTAGAGCCCATGGTGGCCTGCTGTGAGAGTGGGAGATGGGTGCTGGTAGCTGCCACGCAGAAAGGGCAATTTATTGATCTTTACCATAATTCATCAGCCTCTTCCTCCTGCTCTTCCCTGGATGCTGCACAGTGTTCTTCTGGCCTCTGGGGTTTCAAAATAGCTGTTTCAGACAGTCCCTGTCTGCTTAATAGTTGTTCTGGCAGAAGGACTGAGCCCTGGAGATCCCTATTCCAAGAAATTGATTTGCAATTCCGCAAACAATGTGCTCTTAAATAACCAATGGGTTAAAGTGGAAATCACAAGGAAAATTAGGAAATAATTTGATGTGAATGAAAATACAACGTATCAAAATTTAGGGGATGCAATAAAGGCAGTGCTGAGTGGGAAATTAATAGGTATAAATGCTTACATTAATAAAGAAGAAAGATTTTTAAATTAGAGACCTAACCTCAAAACTGCAATAATTAGAAAAAGAAGAACAAACTAAACACAGAACTACTGACCTTACAAAAATAAAAAGGACTGTAAGATGATACAATGAGCAACTGTATGCCAACAAATTCAATAATCTACATAAAATGGACAAATTCCTATGAATATACAACCTACCTACACCGAGTCAGGAATAAATAGAAAAGCTCAATAAACCTCTTAACTAATAACGAGTTTGACTTGGTAATCAAAAACCTCCCAACAAAGAAAATCCTGAGACCAGATGGCTTCACAGGGGAATTTTTCCAAATATTTTAAGAAGAATTAACATCTGTCCTGCTCAAACTCTTCTAAAATTTTTAAATAGAAGCAAGCACTCCCTAATTCATTCTACCAGGCCAATATCACCCTTATACCAAAGCCAGATAAAGATACTATAAGAAAAGAAAATTATAGGCCAATATCTCTTATGAGTAGAAATGTAAAAATCCTCAAAAAAATACTGTCAAATCAAACCCAACAATACATTAAAATAATTATATACCACAATCAAGTGTGATTTATCCCAGGTATTCAAGAGTGGTTGAACAGAAGGAAATCAATTAATGTAATATACCACATTAAAAGAGTCGTGGAAAAAAATCACATGATCATCTCAATTGATGCAGAAAAGGCATTTGACAAAATACAGCACCCTTTCTTGATTTAAAAAACTCTTCTCACACTAGGAATAGAAGGGATCTTCTTCAACACAATCAGGGGCATCTATGAAAAACCCACAGCTAACATCCTACTTAATGGTGAATGAAAGTTTTCCCTCTAAGATCAGGAAAGAGACAAGAATGTCCACTGTCACCACTGTTGTTCAACATGGTACTGGAAGTTCTTGCCAGAGCAATCTGGCAAGAAAAAGAAATGAAAGGCATCCAAATTGGAAAGGAAGAAGTAAAATGTTCCTATTTGCAGATGACAAGATCCTATATACAGAAAATCTTGAAATATCCACAACAAAGCTCCTAGGACTAATAAATGAATTCAGCAGTGTGGCAGGGTACAAGATTAACACCCCCAAAATAAATAGTGTTTCTATACCCAAGCAAGGAACAATCAGAAGAAGAAATCAAGAAAAAGATTCCATTTACAAGAGCAACCCAAAAAATCGAGGATCCAGGAATAAATCTAACCAAAGATGGAAAAGACTTATACACAAAACTATAAAACATTGTGAAAAGGAATCAAAGAAGACTTAAATAAATGGGAGGATATTCTGTGCTCCTGGATTAAAAAGACTAAATATTGCTAAGAGGTCATTTCTACCCAAAGTACGGATACAATCCCAATAGCCTTTAACTGCTATTTTCCCCCTTTGGCCACAAAGTTTATGGAAAAACAGACCCAGATGTGGACAGTAACAATGTGCTATGCTGAGCATGCTCATGCTTTGTAAACAGGATGTGCTGTTATTTCAAGTTCTAAGGAGGAAGCAGTCCCAATGGAGACTTCACTCTTTCCTCAAATAAAGGGTGAAGATGTTCGATATTATTTTCTTGCCTTCCTAAGGGCAAGAATCACGTCTTATTCCATATGTAGCCCCCAACGTGAGATGATAGCATTAGTATATAGCAGGTGGTCAATATTTGAACCAAATTGAAATGCTCTCTCCCTTTCTGGATGAATTAACTGAAAATCAGAGTTAAATTAAAAGTGCGCCAGAGGTAGGAGATGGATTGATGTTTTGAGTATTTCAGACTCCCATATCATGCTGTTCTTTTATTCCAGAAAAGAGATGCCTAGAGATTAACTGCTCTAAGTTATCCACTGCTCAGTAGAGTGCCCTCTGTTCTTCAGCCTCTGGTTTAGTAGGAAGTCTTCCAGCCCTGCACGTGCAAGAAGTAAGGGTTTGTATTGAGTATACAGCAACCTCTCAGAGGAAGGGAGGAGAATTTAAAATATCAGGTTTTCTTCCTATGAATACACTGCACAGAAGTTACCCACAGGGTCCAGTAGAGCAAAAGAAGCACTCTGCTACTCTGACAGAAGATTAATGTACACCGCTCCCTACGAAAGCTCCCCCACGTTGGGATGAGAACATGCACATCTCTGTGTAAGTTCCTGATATGTTCCTATTTACATGTTCAAAGCAGAAGGGAAGTTTTTCTGATTGCATTTAAATTAAACTTCTAAACAAGCTTCCAGAGAATTTCCTTATATTTTCCTCCAAACTGGAAGATGTTTACAAAGTAGAATACAAAATGTGGCACCACTGAAAAATGGATGGTCTTAATGGCGCCTCCCGCTCCCTGCCAAGGCTGTGCTGCTTTGGGGTGTGAAAAGCAAAATAGTGAATCTGTCTTCCCCTCGAGCTAAGGCACTGGGCGGTCACTGCTCAGGGGTGTGTCACTGAAATACTGCTGAGAAGTGGAGCTACTGAGTTCCATGTTCTACAAAATCAATGCAAAACAACAACGAGCCATGCCACGCTAGATTCAGCGAGCCCAGGTTCACATTTCCCTTTCTTTCCGTCATCATGAGTTTCAGCAGAACCCTTCAGTCGACGTAGGATACAGAACAACACATCCAAGAGTCGTATCATCGCTATCTGCAGCTGACACAAGAAAGCAGGCATGTTTTGTAAAGGAGGGATTGTTTTTTCTTTAAGTGACACAGTAAGAGATTCTTAATTGCCATCGTCCTCATGAATTAGAAATATTATGACATTTTATAACAAAAACATAACTAGTGTGTCAGAAAGAATAAATTGGCAAAATCTCGAGCCAACGTATAACGGAGCTAATATTTATTGTTTTCTGTGTGCTTTTTACACACGTTGCACTAACCTAGTCTACACACTAACTCAGTTCAGCCTTCGAAGCAAACATTACTTGTCCTCATTTTACAGATGAGGCAACTCTGCCTTAGACTGATTAGATAACTTGCCCAAGACCACACAGCTGGTACCTAGCAGGGACAAAATTGAAAGCAAACTTCCTCTGACCCCCTAGTCTGCACGCCGAGTGCCATAGCTTACAAATGGGGCAGGGAAGTTTGGTTCCAAGGAAACACATTTGCTAAAACTCGCCTTGCCTTGCTTTCTCTGCGTGCAGTGTAATCATAGGTCTGATACGATCCTACTTCACTTTGCTCCTATGTGAGAGCACTTTCCACCAGCTTCTGTTCATGGTGTCGCCGAAGCCGACCACAGGCTTGTAGTCCCCCAAGCTTATAAACGACGTGCTTTCCCGCGCTCTGCTTCTCACACACTCAGCCAAGAAGCCCAGGTGTTTGCACAGTGCCATGAATGGGCAGCTGTTGCTTTAAAAGGAAGGTGGCAGAGGAGGGCGAGGGGCTGGCAGGAGAGTATAAACGTATACAGAGAGCCACTTTCTGCACGAAGGCTAAAACCTATTTAAAATGGGACCACCTCGGAGATGAAATCTTTCCCCTCCTGTTACTTCTCAACCTGCTCCAAAACTCCAATATTCAGTTTTTCCAAGTCTCACTCTCCCTGCCCCCTTCCCTGGGGTAGGCCGATTTTCTCTGTGAACATTTGGCACATTGCAGCGCAGTTTCACTCCTTCATTTAGCACTCAGAAATAATTTCAGCAGTTAATCATTTCCCCAGCTAGCAGATGCGTGCCTCACTGCCCACACACGGCCGGGCAGCCAGTGTGCCACCATCGTTTCTTTTCAACAGGTTTTCAGCCCTGGACTGGCTTTGGGTTGCTTATTTTTAATAAAGAGGAAAGCACGGGGTTTCGGTTGAGAGCAACTCACTTAGCAAAGAGTAATGCCTCCCGTCACCGGAGGGTGCTGTGGAGAGAAGGGGCAGAGGCCTGGATCGGTTCAGCTTCTCTCCCTTTGGAATCAGCCTGGGGCGGGGGAGCAGGGGTAGAAGAGAAGGGGGCTTAGCTGAAGATTACACACCAGCTCCTGGAGGGGCTGGCTCGACTTGGTTTTGAAAGCACTGTGTGCTAAAGCAACTTGAATTCTCCCCAGATTTCTCTCAGTCTGAAACTCTCCATCTTTATTAATCGGTTACCTAGTCTTGCATTTTTTATAGCTCTCAGTCGAATAGTGAAGAATTCTGCTCTGCTCAAAGCTCACTTTACATTTTATACTACATGAACATATATGTTTTATTGACCAAAGGAAAAGACGAGTCTTAGGGTAATGGCTGAACATGCTGTATTGGCTCACTGACCGTGGAGAGAGATTTTACCTTTTACTATGTTAGACTACTAAACGATGTCCCTAAAACTGCCTCTAGTTCTCATTCCAGGTCTCCTTGTCCCTTATTTTCCAAAAGTAACACAGATTCCTACACCCATGCAATGAAGACACACCCTGTGAGCCTAAAGGCATTTTAAGCTCTGTCTTCCCCTTGGATAATTATCCTGCAGGTTGCCTGACTCCCCCTGAAATGACCTTCTCCTGCGGTGTCACAGTGAAGGAGTGTGCTGGTCTGAGGCTTTGGTACACTCCAGAAAATCCTGCTTGGAAAGCGAGCCCACTCCCGTGCCTGTGAGCCCATTGTGCATGGGTAGATTCAGTTAAGGGAAATTTAAGGGATATTTTGATTAGATCATTTTGATTAGAACGCTTTGGTTAAGGGCCTGTGGTTAGATTACAGGACCCTGGGTGTGTCTTAATCCTCTTCCTGGAGTTCTTTATAAACGAAGAACTAAAAAGCCACAGTGTCAGAGAAACCCCAAGAGGCTGCAAGAGGGCTCCTGGAGGCTGGAGTCAGCGGAACACAGAGGCATGGAGAGAGGCCAGAGGAGAGGGGGAGAGGGGCCATGTGCCTGAGTGCCCACAGCTGAGCTCGGGGAGAGAGTGAGCCTGGAGGAGCAGGCAGAGCTGCCATGGTGCCACACGGCCGGAATCCAGGGCCCAGCAGCAAACCTTCGCTGGGACGGCATCTCTGAGGATGCCTTGATTCGGACATTTTCACAGCCTCGGAACTGTAAGCCTTTAACCTAATAAGTTTCCTTTGTAAAAGCCAACCCATTTCTGGTATATTGCTCCCAGCAGCTTTTAGCAAACGAAAACAAGAGGTAATCGGGGTGAAAAGTAAATGTCAAAACAGGTTAAAGCAACCTACAGGCATTCTTGCTCTCCACAGCCTGGTTGTCAAGCCTGCAGGTCACACATCCCTTTGTCTTGTCTTGTCTGTCTGTCTTGCTGGAGCCACAATTGTTCCCTATTATATCTCCTCTTGTTCTGGTAAGTTCTTAGGCATTATTGCCCGTTGAATTCGTGTTTTGAGGTTGGCCTAGCAGCAGCCCTTTGGCTGGTCAATACATACCTGATGGCAGGAGTGACAGGTCCTCTGGACCATCTTCTCAGCTGGCGGTGGAAGCTCCACTTCTTCCACGCAGCATCGTCTGTAGCTTGATACGAATCCAAGAGAGTTTCTATCATCTTAAGTGTAGTCACAATGACAGTGATGGTCCCAAGCTCTGTTATTGTGGACCACTGCCACATGGATGATATTTCCGTAGAATCAAAGAGAACCTTGGGTCATCTACAGTAAAAATCCAGGATTCTAGCCTTTTAAGTGCAAGTAATATAGTTCATCATAACAAAATTACAGGACTTTTCTGCTAGCTGAGAACTAAGAGCCCCAGAAATGGTTCTAGGTTATAAGCACTCAACATAAAGTAGAGGAAGGCGACACAGCAGGCACGCTTAGCAAACATAGCCCATGTGCTCGGCCAAGACGACTGAGGCATGGGGTCTATTTCAAGGACCAAAAGAGGAACTACTGGAGCCAAACCTGAGTAAGCTTTCTGCTGGCACCACCTGGAACTAGGAGAAATATTGCACCTTCAAATACTGCACCCCTTATTTAGTAAACCCAATTGTCTGACCAGTGTAGGGAAATTTTTGTTCTTCAGTTGAAAGGTACGTATTATGTAGATTTTAGAGGAAAAGCCCCTGGAATATCAGATTCTGACTCTATGGGGGCTCTTTTACAACACTGTAAATTGGAGGTGGCAGTATTAAATAAACTGCTACCTCTTTAAACTGCCAACAATGCAAAATAATTCTCCTCTATAACTCTGTCCTGTCTGGCAGAGGTTCAGCTGGCTTCTTTCCCTACATGGTGGAAAAACAGCTTTGCCTCCATTTGTACATGCATTTCAATATTACTGACCTATGAATGTCTCTGCTCTTTGGCCTCATTTTGAATCAGTTATAACATCTGCCTGGTTTCCCTCATTTTAGCGAGTACAATAAAATCTTTAATGTATGTTCATCTAAGTAAAGAGTCATGATTTTGCCTTTTTATGGAAATTATCCTTAAACCCAGTGTCTTCCTAAGAGAATATCCCCTTTCTCTGTTCCATGTGTTTTGGGGGTCAGGGGAGGGCTAACACGACTTTCACCCCACTGAGCAGGCAGATGCTTGGCCCTACAGAGAGTGCCATTATCCCCGACTGCAGCTAGTGGTGTAGGGACGGGCACAGGAGGAAAACAGGCCAAAGTTCCCTGCACTTTTCGGCGGAATGCAATGGGAATTACGTTCTCACTTCCTTTGCAATCTTAGGTGGTAAGACAGATGTCATCTGGAGCTGGGCTCATCTCCTTCCCCAGCTGCATGAAGGAAGCTGTCCAGTGTAGGAGAGGCAAGCCAGCTAGCAAAGAAAAGCAGAGCCAGGAAACGGAGAGAGCGAGCCCCGGTGGTCGGGTTTGCTTCCTGGATCTACCCATTCCTAAGGCGTGAAGTTCTAGGACAGGGGAAAAGAAATTCTCTTTTTCTTACGCTAGTTTGGGCTAGGTTTGTTATTGGGAACTAAAGGGGTCCTGAATAATGTGTTTCCTGACTTCCCTTCTCCAACAACACGGGTCTACTCGGAGAGTGCCTGTGAACAGCTCCATCGCACACAGACAGGTCAGGACCACGGAGCTGAGTGCCACGGAAGAAGCAACGGTCCACTACAGGCTCACGGGAAGGCAGGTGCGAAGCTCCGGCCATCTCTTCTGAGGCTACGAGAGCTTGCTCTGGCACTTGATGCCTAGGATCACAGCTGTTTTTTATCATTCCTGACATCTTCAGACACTGCCCATCCTTCTCCCATACAGCAGTATGGGTTGAGTGCCCACAGCACACAACAGTATGGAATCAAGGTCAAGGCCAACAAGGGGTGCCTCTTTGCATCAAAAATCTTTATGTGTATCGAGGATAAGCCTATGCTACACGGGGGAAGAGAGAAGAAGGAAGAACTCTTGTGGTAGCCAGCAATTCGCTTCTCTTCTGTGGTCTGTGAGCTGCTCCTCTCGAGCGAGCATCAGATTTGCATCCCCCAGTTCGACAAGAGCAAAGCCCTGAAGCTGCCCGGCCTCAGTCTCCCCCCCAATGCAGTGCAGGGATCCATGATTGTCATTCAGACATGCCCCTCGGTGCCTTCACCACTTATTAAATATCCTTCCCATCACAGCCACACTCCAAGTTTTGGTGATGTTTTGACACCCTGGACAACTGTCCTCACGCTGACTACCTGTATTCTCCTACCTCCTTTTATACTCTGTTAATTGCCTGCTTACTTTCTTATGTCCTGACAGACTGTGAGCTTCCTAAGAACTGGACCTTCTGATCCGCCACTAGCACATAGCACGGCCTGGCCAGCAGCAGGTGCTCAGTAAGCTGCTGAACAGATGTGAATGCATTCCCTCTGGATTTTAGTCCCCCAAGGGCAAAGAGAGTGTGTACCCCTTTTACTGTAATTTCATCGCAGCAGAGCCTGACACATAGAAGTGTTATATATATAATTCTTATCATACCTCTTGACTTTCCCACCTTCTGATCATGGACTCTTTCCCCCTTACTTGGCTCCATCAGCAGAGACATGTGTTCACTCACCATTCATACTTCCACCCATTTGCCATTATGGTTTATTTATTTTCGAACACTATATAATAGCATTTCCAGGTATATAAATTATGCTTATAGGGCTACAATTGCTAAAGTCATTATTCCTTCTCTCTTTTTGTTTTCCTCATTCATGGTTTTGACCATATCCTCTAATCACTTGGGGTCTTATGTTGATTTCCTATTATACCTTCTTTGAGTGAAACAAATTTCTGGGTACCCCTTTCAAAGGCTTCTCCCAGCTTGACCTCTCTCACTGACCATTTCTTCTCCTGCTCTAACCTAACTTTTGCCTTCTAATCCAACTAAATTTATTGTCATGTTGTTCCTTCCCAAGCTGGTTCTTCTCCTGGCTATGAGCCTTTGTTCAATTTTTTCCATATCTATAGAGCAATAACCAAACCACAACTTTCTCCATTTAAATCACAGCTCAAGGACCAACTGTTCCAAGAAGTTTTTTCCCCACAGCTTCCAGTCCATCAGATTATCACTGACCCAGATTTCTTACACAACATAACCTTGGAATGACGGAATTTATAAGTGTGATGCAGCGGTAGTCCAATTTCTAGCTTACGTCAATACTAATGGCCTAATCTCAGTATTAATCAGTGTCATATTTGGAAAGAATAAAAAGAAATTTTCAATATTGTCATTAAACCAGCACTTCTAAAATTTATCATTTTTGAGATGAGACAACTAGGTATAAGTCATTTGAATTAATGAATTTATTCCTTGTTCCATAAGGGATTTGAGAGAAATTACAACAATCAAAAAATTAATAACAAGATCAGAGAAAATGTGGTAAAATACCAAGATTATGGAGAAAATTGGAATGTAAATAATTAAGCCATAGAATTCTCCACAGGTATTAAGTTTGAACTGCCTGTTAGGCTCTGCTCTTCTTGGCACTAAGATTATTAGTTATCAAACTGTATTTTTTCATCAATATTTCAAATTAACCTAGCCTCTGTAATGATGTGAAAATTATCAGGTTACTGGTATTTTTTTAGAGTTAATGTTGTAATATAACATAAATGTTTCCCTAAATGTTTTGTCTGAGACACTCATCCCCCAAAAAGGAAATCCTGTGTCCAGTTTCAGAGGCTTTGAGCAGTGTTGCAGAAAAGAAACCTATTTTACTTTGTAAAAACCAGCATTTCCCAGACCAAGTTGAAGCCAACTCTGCAGCCCTTCCCCCCTCTTAATATCTACTGACACCCCACAGAAGTAACTTCCAAGTGAATCGCCTGGGAAAACCTGGTGTAAAACAAAATAAAGGAATCAGAATCCAAATGCCTTAAGATGTTAATTGTATTTGTAATGTTTTTTATTCTTAAGCTGGGCGGTGGGTATTCAGGTGGTCATTAAATGATTCTATGTACTTTTTGCTGTGTTAGCTACCTGCAGCAGTGCCTCAGGATGCTCGGTCCCGGCACCTTCTCTGCCTCAACGAACTGACGGGCGCTGGCGTGTGCAGTGGCCGCCACGGCTCTGTCATCATCGCAACAACGATGGCAGAAGTAATAATAGCAGCAGTCCTCAGTGGGCGCTTGGTATGGGCCAAGCCATCTCGCCAGGGCTTTATGTCTAATTAATTCGTTCAATCCCCGGGACAGCCCTGTGTCAGCACTGCCTGTCACCCTGTTTCCCCGTAAGGGTAGAGAGGGCTCGCTCTTACCCAGGAACACCGGGCGGTTAAGTAACCTCCCGCTAGCAAGGGGCAGCCTCCTCCTGAAGCAGAGGTTTCGGCGCGGCCCTGGGCTGCTCGACCCCCATTTCAGACTGGGGTGAGAAGATCTGACTGGTAAGAAGGACGAGAGGCCTGCGCTGCAGGCAGGAAGTCAAGCCGCTGTCGAGAGGCAGGCATGTGCTCAGTGAGTTTCCAGGACCCTCGAGCATAAAGGGCGCCTGCCACGCTCTCCAGCCCCCACGTTACATTTATTCGCCTGGTATTTTCAGTTCCCTCAACCTGCCTGCTCCCCCTGCTCCTTCTCCCCTGCTCCCCACGCCCCCACCTTTACCAGGCTAGCTTCTTTGGGCCTCAGGTATGTCATCTTCCATTTCATCTTCTTCGGCCTCCCCATAGACAGTGTGTCTTATACCCCAACAAATGATGCCAGGCCCCACCCAGGCGGCCGTATCTGGTCTAGGGACCTGGCTGGCACCCCGTCGGCTAAAGCCCGTGACAACACAAATGGCATGGGCTTTGTCAGTGCCTCCAGTTTACGGATGAGGATGCCGAAACTTACCAAGATGGGGCGACCTGCCCGAGGTCATGCAGCTAGAACCTCGGGCTTGCTGAACCCTGGCCCTGAGCATTCTGCTCCACACCTATTTGCACTCAACACTCAGCGCTGTAGATGCATTTCACGGAACTGGCACCCCAGTAAGAGCCTGGGAGGCAAGGACATGGCACGTCCCCCAGCATCTCCCTGCACGTGCCTAGCCGAGCGTGCGCTGGAGAAGGCCGTGGAGCACAGCAGCGCCGTCTGAACAGGCCTCCCTGGCGTCAGGAGCACTGCATGTGGAGTCGGCTCCGGGGTCTGAGACTTAGTCCTGACCATTGGCAGCTGTGTCTGCAGCCTCTGGGCCAAGCCAGACCACGGATGTTCAGAGTCTGCCTTTCTGCTTACTCCCTCTCCCCAGCTCAGGTACCCGCCAGGGTGCAGCAAAGATTCCACCTTCTCCATCTAGCGACCCACGGTCAGAGCCCGACGTGGGCTCTGACGGTCCATGACAGTCCCTTCACCCCATTTCTCTCCGACAACCCAGAACTTCGTCAGCATACCACCTTCAGGAACATTCCGAAGATGAGCTCCTCACGCTCGACCTCTGACTCTGATCTGTTCCCATCTGCACATCCCTCCAATTTGTGTACTTAATGTATGCCACTTTTATGTTTACTTCTGGCAAATCACATCATCAGAGATGCTGCAGTTGTTTCCCCCGTTGAGTGACAGCATAGTGGACAGCAATCAACACCTTACAAAAACCTTAAATGGTATTGCGAAGGCTTCTTTATTAAAATCCTTAATTTAAGAGGTGTTAAAGCTTTATTTAATAAATTGTGCAAGAAGTGGGTTTAAATGTTATGGAGTAGGCATGAACTTTAATATATTTCAACTGTGCTTATATCCTTTCAATTAAACTTTATATTATCACAGGTCTTGCTCTGGCTCAAGCTCATTTTATTTCTATTCTAAACACTCTATGCTGGATCAATATATGAGGAAGATCTTTTTGTGCAAGATCAGTATCTAAGAATATATAGTAACTAAAATAACTCCTAAGCAAAACTTTCTAGAGGCAGGTGTCAATCATTCAACACATCCACACACATGCACATTTTAAAGAAATCACCTTACTGATCTGGTGGGAGATATTTGAGTACCATGATGCTTTGATAATTATAGTCTTGTTTCTTTAGCATAGATTTCTCCGCATTTGTAATGATATTAGCCAAGACTTATTGAGAATTTCTTATATTCCAGACGTTCTGTTAAATGTCTTATATGCATCATTTTACTTCAACCATTATTTTATTTAATCCTCTTCATCCCTATGAGGTACTTAGGATTTTTGTCCCATTTTGCAGAGGAGAACCATGAGACTTATTTGTCCAAGGAATATGTGCCTAAAAGGACCATCCCGGGGGGTTTCATGGGAATAGTTCATCCGAATATACATGAAAGATATACAAAATCGTTCAAAGGATCAAAAGATGGGGCATGGTCGCGATGGGTGGACATTCACACAATAAATGAGGGAATCTGAATTCCTAGCCTGGAGAGCTCTGCCACAGTCTCCAAGGGAGCAGCAATAGTCCTCTGAGTGCAGGGACAGTGTCTTTCAAAAGAGGATGACCCACTGATGTGTTCTTTTATTGATGACTACCCTTGTGAGTCTCTGCTCTTGTAACTGAGACCTAGCCTGCAGTTGTGGGGTGCCTAAGGGTTGTCACCTGGGAGCCTCCTTGTTGCTCAAATGTGGCCTCTCTCTAAGCCAAACTCAGCATATGATTGCATTACCTTCCCCCCAACGTGGGACATGACTCCCGGGGATGAGCCTCCCTGGCAACGAGGGATTAATACCAAGTGCCAACTGGCAACACAACTGGAAAAAGACCTTGAATTAAAGGGGAAAAAGGTAAAGACAAATGAGTTCAAGTGGCTAAGAGACTTCAAAAAGAGTCGGGAGGTCATCCCAGAGGTAACTCTTACGCACACCTCAGTAGGAGCTCATAGAACATCTAAGTGCCTATCACCCCACACAGAGGGGCTCCGGAGAGCTTTGGGGACACCCAGGTCCTATATAAGTGGGGATAGACCCAGAGACTGATGCCTTATCAGTGGGCTCTATTTTGGAATCTGTGTTCCTGAGAGTGACAGAATTAGACTCAAATGGGTCCTCCCTGCACATGGTTCATCAGTCCCTTCTATTCAAACCTATATGTGATGCAGAAGTTTTTAGGTATACTTCCAGAGACTGGAGCCTCTGGCCTACCTATGTGCCAGGTGTGCATGGAACCTCGGTGGAGCTGCAACTCCTACCCTACAGCTCAATGGACTCATCCAAGTCACCTGGCGAGGAGACAATGATGGGCAGTGGCCATCCCAGGGAATGGAGAGGGCCTGCATCTGCAGGCAGGATCATCCCACCCACCATATTCATGGGATATAAGCCCTCTCTCACCTGGAGGTGGAGTGGACATCACCATCCCAGGCCCCTCAGGATTGGGGGAAGAACTATGGACTAGAGTGGACTTGATGGTATTCTGTTGTTCACATATGGTGATTCTAGCAATGGAAGAAATTATAACAATGAGGTGGAGCCAGTGGCCACTAGACACTTTTGGGGCAGGGAGGGGATGAGCAGTTGAAATACAGGGGCTTCTTTGGGATTTGGAGGTTGTCCTGAGTACCTTTGTGGCAACGGATGTAGGCCATTTTAAGTCAGCAGACACCACTTGGAACTGTGTGGGAGAGAGTGTGGTCTACAGTGTGAACTGCGGTCTATGGTTGGTGGCAAGGCTCCAGGATGTGTAAGTTCATTGAGGATGGTGGGCCACACTTGTGGGAGATGTTTGTGTGGGATGTGGTGGGAGGTGTGGGAGGTGGGCAACATGGGAATCCCAGTGGGTTCCATGTAATATTTTGGGTATCTAAGCACCTCTTAAAATATATTTATATATATACATAAATAACATTTTTGTAAGAAAATGCACATATATGCATATATATTTATATATCATTTTGCAAATGTTGGTATGTATTGTGAAAATTTTGATTTTTACCCACAATAAAAAAAAAAAAAAGGACCATCCCCAGAATTGGAATGTGGATAATCTGAGTCCAGAGCCTCTGCCTTTCCTGGAATATGGTAAACTCATGGTATAAGTTGAGAAATCAGCTGGATATTTTAAAAGTAAAAAATTTTGCTACAGAGTCTTTCCCAGTTTATAAACAGGAAAGAGAAGGGAAAAAAACACGAATAATGCAAGATTTAAAAATTCTAATCTGATATGAGAAGCATGGTTTATTTTTTCTTCTGAAAAATTAATATTTACCATTAATTATAAAATAATTTTAAATTATGGAATAAGAGCCTTGTTTTATACCATACTAATATATTTATTAGGAAGCACCACAGATTTTCTTAAGTACTTTCATGTGAATATCAGCATATACTACTGTTGAGCCTGAGGATTATGGGATCATGTGCTTTGAACAGGTTTTTACTGTGAAATAGACTGGCAAAGATTTTATTAAATTTGCTAATTTAGAAATTTTAGCCATGATATCTATGTATGTCTAAAACTCAGCCTTCCTATGTAAAAGCTCTAGTGCTTCCCATCATTACTAAATATTGAGATTTTTTAAAAACCCAAGCCAAGATAATTCTTTGTGTGAATGATGCCACGTTAATATCTAGTTTCCAGAGTTTAAGGCCCCTCCCCGTACCAACCCCCAATTTAAACCACATGAAAGACATTTGAAGGAGATTTAAAGAAGGCACAAGTTTCATTCTTTTGCAACCAAGACCAGCATTGAAGAGACATATTGTGAGGTTATTTCCTGGAATAATTTCAACCGTATTCCTAGATTGTGCTGTGGTAAGTGGACACTAAGTAAAATCGTTCTGGCCTATTAGTAAACTCAGAGGACAGCCTGGGGATGACCACTAGGTGGCAGCACAGGAGACAGTCAGCCCTGGACCTGAGCTTCCGTTGGCGGGACTGGGGAGCCGAACCAGGCCAGAGAGAGCTGTAGAAAGGCGCCAGCCCATCCTCTTCCCGCCATCAATCTTAAATCGTGTGGCTTCACCGGCCACCCTCTCACAGGCTTGACAAGACAGAACGAGCAAGTGTTTCTTAAAGGAGGGACAAAAAGTCGTTCCTTTAGTTTTCCCCTCGTATGCCGGTTAGAGCAGTTGTGGTGAACACATCGTTTTAGGGTCATCTAACCCATTTTCTACACTGGTGAGACTGATCTTTACAGAATGTAAACTGAACCCGTCTCTTCCTCAGCTTTAAAACGTCACTGGCTCCTCCTGGCTCCTCCCAGGCGGCCCTGGACGGCCTGCTTAACCACGGGCCACCAGGCTCCAGCCCCGCAAGAGGGGCTCAGCCCATCCTCACAAATTTAGAAAAGGGAGCGACTCAGTCTTCACAAGCAGCAGCCACTGGGGCCGCCCCCGCCAGTGCTGGTGTCACTGTTTACCTAACCGCTCCTTTGTAACGGGGCGGTATTTCCTATTGGCGATAATGCCATCAAAATAGTTTCACAGGGGGCGGCTGTGGCTCAAATGCTTGGGCGTCCGTCTGCCATATGGAGGGACCTGGGTTCAATCCCCAGGACCTCCCGGTAAAATAAAAAATATATATCTAGAAGGTGCATGGGCTGCCAGGCTCTGTGTGCCAGTGAGCTGCCAGGCCCCGGGAGCCATGCAGCAAGATGATGACGTAACAGGAGAGACAAGACAAGATGCTCCGAAAGCTCCAAAAACCAGGAACCGAGGTGGCGCAGGTGGCAGAACACCTCTCTCCTACATTAGAGGTCTCCAGGATCGAATCCTGGTGAAGACTGGAGGAGGAGGATGAGAAGAGATGGCAGGAAACAGACACAGAGAATTGCCCAGCGAATGGACACAAAACAGCAAATGGGGAAGGGGGGGTTTAAAATGGATAAAGTAAATAAATAAATCTTTAAAAAAGAAAAAATTGTTTTACACTTACAGTTTTTTCCCTTCTCCTTAATGATTATCTCCTTATATTTTCACAAGTAAAATTACTGCATCAAATACTATGAACATTTTATGGTTCTTGCCGCTTGTTTCTTAATGAATTACACAACCAACGGTAATATTCTAATAGTTCCTGTTTGCTGGGCACCTAATATGTCCAAACACTCAGCTAGAGGCTTGGCTTTGCGTCTAATCTCGTTATTCCTCATGCCAATGCTACGAGGTAGGAACCATCACTATTTCATGGTTAATAATATAGATGCAGAGATATTACACTAGTTATCCAACACCACACCTCTCGTAAGGAACAAAATTATCATCATTGAATGTTATGTCTGCCTGGCTCCAAAACCAGAAGTGATCTTTTCATGACTCTACATTGCTTCTCTATGTTTGAGAATATGCTACTTTCACCTTTTCTTCACACTGCCTACAGGAGTTAGAGTGTTTTCTAATTGAATAGAGGAGGAAAGGAGAGTTATTGTAATGTGCATGTCTTTGATGAGATACATGGTTAACCAATATCCCACATTTTGCTCATCCTACCCCTTTTTCTCTCTCCTCCACACTAAATGACTTTTCCCTTTCTGTACACGATCATAATATGTAGCCTTTCACAGATAAAGTTACAACTCAACTTTTATCCTGCCTTGAACTGTGACTCTCTCTTTTGTGAGTTGTTTATATCCTCCACCTTATTTTTTAAAAATCAATTTGTATAACTTTTTCCAGAATAAAGATATTATCCTTTATAAGTCATAATTTTTGCAAACTTCCTTGCTAATCTATTTTCCTTTTTTATTATTTTTATTTATATCAAATAGTCCTTAATTTTTATATAGTCAATTTAATGTGGTCATTTTTCTGTATCCAGACAAAGTTTTATGTTGCTCACTTAATTTATGATTTCTTCTGTTATTCCTAAGCATAGAAATGTGTTTTATCTCCATATATAAATATCTGATAAGTATTTATTTTGATCTTGTTTTTTCATGTGATTCAATTTCAATATTAAAATCTTTAATTACTCTGAAAACTATTTTGAAATATACAATGGATGTCAATAATTTATTCTGTCTAAAGTTGTAGATAGTCCCTATACCATTGTATATTCTTTTTTTTTCTCAATTGTTCTGTAATACCTCAGTTACACATTAAAGTCATTCATATGAAATAATTTCTTTGTTTCAGTAAGACTTATTGAGACAATTCACATATAAAATGTACAATTCAGTGGTTTTCAGTATATTCATCACCATTCTCTAATTCCAGAATATTTTCAGCTCCCTCAAAAAGATATCCTGCAGCCATTAGCAGTCACTTCCCTCCCTCCTCCCAGCCCTAGGCTACTACTAGTCTACTTCCTGTCTCTATGAATTTGCTATTCTGGATATTTCACATAAATAGAACCACACAACATGTGGCCGTTTATGACTGGCTTCACTCTCTTAGCACAACGTTTTCAAGGTTTATCCATGTTGCACCTGTGTAAGTATTTCTTTCCTTTTTATGGCTCAGTAATATTCCATTATCTGGATATACCACATTTTGTTTATCCAATCATCAGTTGATGGACATTTGCTTTGTTTGCACTTCTTAGCCATTCTAAGCATCACTGCTATGAATGCCATGTACAAGCGTTTGTGTGGCCACGTGTCTTCAGTTCCCTTGGGTACAGATCTAGGAGGAGTATTTCTGGATAATACGATGACTCTGTTTGATTTTTTTTTAGGAACTGCCACACTGTTTTCCAAAGCTGCTACAATATTCTACATCCCCTGCAGCAGCGAGGGCTCCATTTTCTCCACATGCTCACCAACACTTACTTCCTCTTCTTAGTTATATCCATCCCAGTGAAGGTAAAGTGGCATCTCATTGTGGGTTTCATTTGCGTTCCCTTGATGGCTAGTGATGTTCAGCAACTTTTCACAGGCTTATTGGCTATTTTTGAATTGTAACAGTTATTTATATATTTTTGATACTAGACTTTTTTTTTATTCTTTTTTTGTTCTTTTTTATTTTGGATACTAGACTTTTAGCAGATACACGCTTTGCTAATATTTTCTCCCATTCTGTGGTTTGTGTTTTCACTTTCTTGGTGGTATGGTTTGAAGCCTACCTATGTATCTGTTTTTCATTTTGATGAAGACTATGTATCTATTTTTCATTTTGTTGCTTAAACATTGGTGTTATATCTAAGAAACCATTGACTACTCCAAGATTACAAAGATTTACGTTTCTATTTTCTTCTAAGAGTTTTATAGTTTTGGCTCATATTTAGGTCTATGATCCATTTTGAGCTACTTATTATACAGGGTATGAGGCACAGGCCCGTCATCATTCTTTTGCATATTGATACTCAGTTGTCCCAGCACCATTTGTTGAAAAGACTATTCTTTCCCTACTGAATTGTCTCCAAGTGATTTCCAGGCCATTTATTTTTTCCGTGTTCTTTAAGGTCCATGTTGTCTTATGTTTGCTTTAACAGTTGTTTTAGCACCTGGAAGGGCTCGCCCCTCCCCACACACAACACACTCACACACACTCTCACACACACACACACATGCTCTCACACACTCACGCACACTCACACACTCTCACACACACACGCTCTCACACACTCACACACACACATGCTCTCACACACACACATTCACACACTCACACACACATGCTCTCACATACACTCACGCACACTCA
>JAKSZT010054548.1:4920418-4978543 GCA_026826555.1 Tolypeutes matacus | reverse complement strand
GAAAAACCAGCAACTAAGGTGGCGCGGGCAGGATGCATCTCTCCTACATCAGAGATTCCAAGGATGGAATCCCAGTGAAGACAGGAGGAGAAGGATGAGGAGAGAGGGCAGAAAATGGACACAGAGTTGCCCAGCAAATGGACACAGAAACAGCAAAAACGGGGGGGGGGGTGTAAAAATGGATAAAAGTAAATAAATAAATAAATAAATCCTTAAAAAAGAAAAAAAAAAAAAAGGTAAACACAGATGTCAGATAAAATATAGAATAAGGACCTTTGAAAATTCTGTCATAAAACCAAAGAGAAAATGGCAAAATTTGTCAGAATGAAATTTTTCATAATTCTTGAAGTTAACCAAAGGCATGCAGCAATCCAGGAAGCTTTTATTCAATGAAAATGGCTAAATCTCAGTAAGAACAGTGAACCTTGTGGTGTTTTCACTTGTGCTAGTCCCATCTCCTCTCTCCCTCAGCTCTGTATTAGCTTTAGAAACAGTCCACAATTGTGGTGATAATTAGCTGCCTAGCAGCCAATGAAGGGGCAAAATAAGGTTGGAGCTCCATTACCAGGGAATTGTCATTATTTGAACTGTCTCCACATTCCCCAGGAGACCACACTCCAAGGCTATTTTCAAGAGCTCACTCAGTGCAAAAGCCTTTTCCCTGGGGGTGTTTTTCAGAAACAAATAAGACATGATGGTTTAAGAGAGTAATTGCCTGAAGCGGTGGATAACAGGTGAGGCAACAAATAGGTTAACCAAAACCCTTGAAAGGAAAACCTGGGGAATGAGATGTCCAAAGAGGGATTGGTGAATCTGGCATATTCTTGGAAATCTAGAAGGTGATGCACATGTGTAGGGCTGTGCATGGGTTCAGGAAAGACCTGCTAAGGCCCTACCCTCTCAGCTCTGGCTGACGTTTGGGGCTCTGCATAAGCAGGAGATGAAGGCTAAGATGGAGGCACCTGGTCTCAAAGGCAAGCCCAACATTCACATGCAGCCTCTTAGCAATAACTAGAAGAATTATCGGTCCTAGGCATGTAAGGAAATCTCTATCCAGTCATTAGATGACCATGAAGCTAATCAACCAGAGGTTTCAGTGGCCATACATGTCAAGGAATATGTTCCTTAATGAATAAGTTCAGAAAATCCACTAAACAAACAACAAACAGAAACAACAACAAACTCTGGGAAGGGAAAGAATCTGATTTCCAGAGTTGCCACAATATTTTAGTATGCCCAGGTTTTTTTCAAAATTATATGTCATGCAAAGAAACAAGAAAATATGACTTACACACAGAAAAACAAAGCATCAATAGAAACTGTCCCTAAGGAAGCCCAGATGTTGGGCTTACTAATTAAAGCCTTTCAATCAGCAATTTTAAATATGTTCAAGGAGCTAAATGTATAATGAACTAAAGTAAAGTATGAGAACAATGTCTTACCAAACAGACTATTAATCAACACATAGAAATTATAAAAAGGAACCAAACAGAAATTCTGGATTTAAAATGTATAGTAACGCTAACAAAAAAATTCACTGGTGAGGCTTAGCAAATGTTTGAGATACAATAAGAAAGAATCAGCAAACTCAAAGATGGGTCAATTGAGATTATCCCATC
The DNA here is from genome assembly GCA_026826555.1 of Tolypeutes matacus. Classification (NCBI taxonomy): domain Eukaryota; kingdom Metazoa; phylum Chordata; class Mammalia; order Cingulata; family Chlamyphoridae; genus Tolypeutes; species Tolypeutes matacus. Next base: position 4,976,924 of record JAKSZT010054548.1, on the reverse strand, counting down.
TCAGGACCATAAGAAAAAAATGAACAACAATTAGGAGCACCTCAGAGATCTGTGAGATATCATTAAACTTACTAATATATACATGTATTAGTCAGCCAAAGGGGTGATGACACAATGTACCAGAAATCTGTTGGCTTTTATAAAGGGTATTTATTTGTGGCAAAAGCTTACAGTTTCAAGACCCTAAAGAGTCCAACTCAAGGTTGGTTTCTCACCAAATTATCTTGCCATGTGTTGAAGCAAGATGGCGGTCTCTGACTGGTTTCTTGGGCCTTAGCTGCTCAGCTGCTCTTTTCTCTTCAGCTGCAAACTATCAGGCAAATGGCTCATTTCTCTCCGGGGCCACAGGATCAAAGTTCTCTCCTCTTCTGGGTCCAGGGAGCTCTCTCTCTTTTCTCATGTATCTTCTTCTGTGTGTCTTCTTGAGTGAGTGACTATTTATATCAGCCCCTCAAAGGGGCAAGGACTCAACCCTGAATCATGCCCTACTGATCTGGTCAAATCAAAGCCCTAAATTGATTTAATCAAGTAAACTTAAAACCTTTGAATTTAATACAATCAGAGGGTATAACACCCAGGGGAACAGACCGGTTTATAAACATAGTCCTTCTCTTTTTGGGGGTTCATAAATAATCTCAAACTGCCACAATACATAATGGCATTCCCCAAAGGAGAGAAGAGCAAAAAAGCAGAAGAAATTATATTTGAGGAAATAATGGCAGAATACTTCCCAAATTTGATGAAAAAATAAATCTATGTATCCAATAAGCTCAATGAACTCTAATTAGACTAAACTCAAAGAGATGCGCATGTAGACACATCATAATCAAACTTTTAAAAGAGAGATTCTGGAAAGCAATGAGAGAAGCTACTCATCATATACAAGAGATCCTCAAAAAGATTAGCAACTGATTTCTCTTAAGAATCTGTGAAGACCACAAGAGAGTGGGATGACATATTCGAACTGATGAAAAAGAAAAACTGTCAACCATGAATTCAATATCTGGAAAAAAACTATCCTTCAAAATAAAGAAGCAATTAAGACATTTCAGATAAATAAAAAACAGAGAATTCATTGCTAACACGACTGCCATATCAGAAATACTAAAGGGAGTCATTCAGACTGAAATGAAAGGAAAATAGACACTAACTCAAACTCGCATGAAGAAATAAAGTGCATCAAGAGAGGTGATATATGGGTAAATGTAAAAGACACTGTACACATGCATGCACACACTATATATGTACATGTATGCACTTACAGACATGCACATACATATACGTGCGTATTGCTCTTTCCCTCCTGATTTAAAAGGCAACTCCATAAAGCAATAATTATTAACCTGTGCTGGTGAGGATAATATATATAAGGATGGGATTTGTATGACAAGAATACACAAAAGACAGAGAAGGGAATGGAGCAATATAGGAACAAAGTTTTGTAAACGATTGAAATTAAGTTGGTATTAATCCAAACTAAATTGTTGTCAATTAATACATTAATATTTGTAACCCCCAGGGTAACCACTAAAAAACTTGAAAAATATAGTAAATAATCAGTGAGAATTAAAATGGTATACCATAAGATGTCTATTTTAATACAAAAGAAGGCAGTAGGGAACGGATGTGGCTCAAGCGATTGAGCTCCTGCTTCCCACATGGGAGGTCCCGGGTTCGGTTCCCAGTGCCTCCTAAAAACAAACAAACAAACAAACAAAACAAACAACAAGCAAACAAATGAAAAAAAAAACACCAATTCTGGGGAGCTGATGTGGCTCAGTGGTTGAGCACCGGCTTCCCACATACAAGGTCCTGGGTTCAATTCCCAGCCCCGTTACCTTAAAAAAAAATCTTTTTAAAGGCATGGTGGAGGAAACAAGGATGAAAAAAAGCAATAAGACAAATAAAAAACAAAGTAGAAGATGCAAATCCTACCGTATCAGTAATTACATTAAATGAAAATGGATTAAGCACTCTAATCAGAAGTCAAATATTGGCAGAAAGGATTAAAAACAAAAACATGATCAAACTAGCTGCATCTACAAGAGACACACTTTAGATTCAAACACACAATGAGGTTGGAAGAGGACAGAAAAAGATATAGCACATAAACAGTAACCAAAAGAGAGTTGGAGTGCCTGCATTATATCTGACAAAATAGACTTTAAGACAAAAATTGTTACTACTTACAAAAAAGGACATTTTTAAAGGATAAATGTCAATCTGTCTAGAATATAACAACTAAAAATATATGTACACCTAACAACAGACCCCAAAAATACAAAGCAAAAACTGACAAAATTGGATGAAGAAATAAATAATTCTGCAATTGTTTATTTCAATATTTCATTCTCAATAATGGAAAGGATAACTAGAGAGAATATCAAGAAGGAAACTGAAGATTTGAACTCTACAAACCAAATAGACCTAAAAGACATGTATAAACCAACTACCCAGCTGTAGCAGAATATACATTCTTCTCAAGTGCACATGGAACATTCTCCAGGATAAACCATATGTTAACCACAAAAAGGGGTTTAATAAATTTAGAAACACTGAAATCATATAAAGTATCTTCTCCAACCCCAATGGAATTAAGTTAGAAATCATAACAGAAAAAAAATTGGAAAATTCACAAATATGTAGAAATTCTAAAACACATTCTCGAACAACAAGAGAGTCAAAGAAGAAATCACAAGGGAAATTAGAAAAAATTTAGAGAGAAATGAAAACAAAACCACAACATACCAAAACTTAGGGGATACAGTAAAGCAGTGCACAGAGAGAAATTTATAGCTATAAACATCTACATTTAAAAAAGAAGAAAGATCTCAAATCAATAACCTTACTTTATACCATAAGAAACAAACAAACAAAAAAAGAGCAAAACCAACACTAAGCTAGCAGAAGGAAGGGAAAAATATAAAAGTGGAGATAAATGAAATAGAAAATATAAAAACAATAATCAACAAAATCAAAAGTTGGTTCTTTGAAAAGATCAACAAGACTGACAAATATTTAGCTAGATTGACAAATTTAAAGAAGACTATACACAAACCACTAAAGTCAGATATGAAAGTGGGGGCATTACCTCCTTTTTATTTTGAGAGGTCAAGAGAATACTATGAACAATTGCATACCAAATTAGATAAACTAGATGAAATCGACATATTCCTAAAAACAAACAAATCATCAAAACAGACTCAAGAAGAAATATGGGTAGTGGATGTAGCTCAAGTAGTTGAGCTCCTGCTTCCCATGTATCAAGTCCCAGATTCAATGTCTGGTATCTCCTAAAAACAAAACAAACAAATGGAAAAACCAGCTCTCATTGGGGAGTGGATGTAGCCCAATGGCTGAGCGCCTGCTTCCCATGTACAAGGTCCTGGGTCAATCCCTGGTACCTCCTTAAAAGGAAAAATAATAAAAATAAACTCTGAACAGACATAAAACAAGTAAAGAGTTTGAATCAGTAATAAGAAAGCACCCAAAAAATGAAAATCCAAAAAATTTCCACCAGATTTCACTGGTGAATTTTACCAACATTTAAAGAGTTAGCATCAATCCTTCACCAACTCTTCCAAAAATATAGGAGAGGAGAAAACACTTCCTAACTCATGCTACAAAGACAGCATTGTCCTGATACAAAGCCAGATCCAGACTTCACAAGAAGAGAAAACTACACACCACATCGTTTATGAATATAGATGAGAAAATCCCCCCAGAAAAAAAATTATACACAAGACCAAGTAGGACTTATCCCATTAATGTAAGGGTAGTCCAAAATACAAAAATCAATCATTGTAACACAACACAACAATGGGATAAAGGACAAAAACCACCTGATCATCTCAATATATGCAGAAAAATTTTGTGAAAATCCAATACATTTTCATAATAAAAATATTCAGTAATCTAAGAATAGGTGTGAATGTCTTCCAACTCATAAAAGGTACCCATGAACAACCCACAGCTAACAACATACTTAATGGTGAAAGACTAACAGCTCTCCCCCTAAGATCAGGAGCAAGAAAAGGATGCCCACTCTCACCATTTCTATTCAACATTTTACTGGAGTTATTAGCCTGGGCAATTAGGTAAGAAAATGAAATGAAAGGAATTCAGATAGAAATTAAGAATTAAAAGTATCTGTTTGCAGATGACATGATCTTGTTTATTAAAATAGTCTAAGTAATACACAGACCCGCAGCCATTTTAGCTAATGAACAAATTCAGTAAGATTTAGGATACAAGATCAATTTACAAAAGTTGATTGTTTATTGCTGGTGTATAGAAATACAATCTGAAAAATGAAATTTCAAAAAACAGTTAAATTTACAATAGCATAAAAAATAAAATACTTAGGAATAACTTTAACAAAAATGGTACAGGATGTGTACAATGAAAACTACAAAACATCAGAAAGAAATTAAAGACCTAAATAATTGAAACGACATTTTGTGTTCATTGATTTGAAGGCATGATATTGTTTAGACACCGATACTCCCTAAATTGATCTATAAATTCAATACAATCTTTACCAAAATCCTAGCTACACTTTTTTTGGGGCACAGAAATTGAAAAGCTGATCCTAAAATTCACATGGAATTATAGGGGACCCATTAAAGTCAAAGCAATCCTAAAAAGGAGAATAGAAATGGAGACTCACCCTTCCCAATTTCAAAGCTACAGTAATCAAGACTGTGTGGTACTGACATAAAGAGAGACAAGTAGATAAAATAGAATTTAAAGTCCAGAAATAAACTTATATCTAAAGGTCAATTGATAATCAACAAGGTGCCAAGATAATTCAATAGAGAAGAATGATCTTTTTAACAAATGGTACTTGGGCAACTATATAGTCACATGCAAAATAATGAAATTGGATCCCAGCCTCACACCATAAACAAAAATTAACTCAAAATGAATCAAAGACTTAAATGTAAGAACTAACCCTACAAAACTCTTAGAAGAAAATCTTCATGATTTTGGATTAGGCAAATGGTTTCTTAGATATGACACCAAAAGCAGAGCCAACTATAGAAAAAAATTTTTTGATAAATTGAACTTCATCAAAATTTTTTAAAAATGTATGCGCTTCGAAGAACACTATCAAGAAAATGAAGGACAGCTTACAAAAGTTTCAGAGGGAAACTTTATAGGGTAATGTTTTCAATCTTCATTGTGGTCCTAGTTACACTGGCATACACATTTGTCAAAATATTTACAAAATGTTTATCTAATAAGTGCCTACCTCTAGAATGTATAAAGAACTCCTACAACTCAACAATGAATGAAAGATTTACAGACATTTCTCCAAAAAAAAGATAGAAGATATACAAATGACCAAGGAGCACATGAAAAGATGCTCAACATCTATAGTCATCAGGAAAATGCAAATCAAAACCACAGTGAGATACCACTTCATACCCACTAGGATGGCAATAATGAAAAATTCAGACAATAACAAGTGTTGGCAAGAATGTAGAGAAACCGGAGCCCTCATAAATTGCTGGTGGGAAAGTGAAATGATACAGCCACTTTGAAATAGAGTTTGGTAATTCCTCAAAAAGTTAAACATAAAGTTATATTACCTAGAAATCCCATCCTACATTTATACCCAAGAGAAGTGCAAACATGTGTGCCCACAGAAACTTGAACACAAATGTTCATAGAAGCGTTACTCTTATTAGACAGAAAAGTGGAAACAACCCAACTTTCCATCAACAGATACGTGGAAAAGAAACTCTGGTATAGCCATACAAGGGAATATTATTCAGCCATAAAAGGAATCAGTACATAAAAAGTACTGATACTTGCTACAACATGGATGAAACTTGAAAAGATTATGCTAAGTGAAAGAAGCCAGTCGTAAATGGCAAACAGTGTATATTCCATTCATATAAAAGTCTGGAAAAGGCAATGTAGTTTAGTGATTGCCAGGTCTGGGGGTAGGGTAATATGGAGTGACTGATTATGGGCACTGGGCTCTTTCTAGGGTGACTGAAGTATTCCGGAATCAGATAGTAGCAATGGTTGTGCAACGTTGTAAATATATTAAAAATAACTAAATTGTATACTTTAAAAAAAGATGGATTTATTGTATGTGAAGTATACATTCATTTAAAAAAACAATAAAGTTAAATACAGGCCTAGTCCATGACCAAGCAATTCTACTCCTATGTATTTATAGAAGAGAAATAATAATTTACAACTCCACGAAAAGGCTTGTACACAAATGTTTATCACAGTTCCATTCATGATAGCCCAATACTCTAAGAAATACGGATGTCAACAAAAAGAGTAATGGATAAAAATTTGTAGTGTTCATACTAAGAAATACTACTCAGCAATACAAAGCACAAGCTGCTGCCACATACAACATGGAATCCAGAAAGCGTTATGCTGATTGAAAGAAACCAGGCGCAGAAAAATATACTGCGTGATTCCATTTACATAAAACTCTGTAAAAAGGTAAAACTACTGTCATGACAGAAAGCACATCCGTGGCTGCCTGGAGTCACGTGTTGGGGGGAATTAACCGCAAAGGGGCACAAGGAAACTCTACAGGGAAATGTTTTCAATCTTCGTTGCAGTTTGGTTACACAGGCAGACACATTTGTCAAAACTCATTAAACTGTACACTGAAAATGTATGTGTTTTATAATAGGTAAATTATTTCTCAATAAAGTTGATTTGCAAATAAAAGGGAAGCATGAACCCAGAGGGAAGGGAGAAAGTATAAGAAACAGTAGTAAACTATATGTATGTGTTGTAAATTTAATTAACTGTTGACTTAAAATACCTAATTTTCTTTATATTTTTAAGGTAATCTCAGACCAAACAATACTAGAGACAAGAGCGGGGAGGTTAGTTCAATGAATAGTGGACCTGTGCTTGTCATTTTCAGAAAGAAAAAAAAAAGAAACAAATGCTGAGAAACTTTAGACTTTGTTAGAATAGTTTGAGTTATGTTAAAATGTAGAAGCAATCATTTGGAATAATAATATAATCTGTAGTTTCCAGACCGACAGAAAAAAAACAGAATTTCAGATATTTGTTCAATCCTACAGAATTCAAAAAAAGAAAAGCAAAAAAGGATGATAAACAAAAAACGCAAATCTAGATAGTACGAAAAAGGCTAAATACATTATAAATACAATAAATGAAAACAGATTAAAGTTACCTATGATAAGACGGAGCTTGTTCAGTTAGTTTATTCACATACCTGCATACAGTGATGACAACCATCTTAAAAACATAGGCATATGCGGAGCAGGTGTGAGTCAGTGGTTGACCTGCGTGTACAAGATCCTGGGTTCAACCCCCAGTACCTCCAAAAAGTAAGTAAATAAAGTCATTCCTATGACTCACCCTCAACTTTAAAAATAAAAACAAAAAAAAACATGCATATGGTAAGGGAACATGAAAATGGTTGATATTTTGGGATGGCAGAATGATTTTTTTCTCTTTCCTTTATTGTTATTTATATAATAAATAACACAGAAACAGAAGAAACTTTCGGTATGGTCTAAAGAATACAAACCAACTTCCGTAGCCTACATTTAAGACCTGTATTTTAGGGTCAGCCTCATTTTCCTATTTAACTTCACGCATGTACTCTCCAGCCTCTTGAGAACAGTCTTCGCTGAACACAACTGTCTTCCACGCTGGCTCTGATGTTTCCTCCACTGCCCTTCAGAGAGCCTATTCATCCACTCATGACCTGCTCAAATGCCACCTCTTCTATAACAGCTCTTCCCCCAGCCCACCACGCTTTAATCACTTCTTTCTGTGGTTCACTGCTCACATTTCTACTTAGCAATCATTTCCTTCCTCCTTGAATTATAGTTAATGGTTTAAATCTTTTTCTCAATCCTTATTCTCCTTGAAAAAAAAAAAAAAGCACTATCTACATTTAAAGAAATAAAAATTTAAAACATATAGCATAAAGAAGTTAAATTCTGTGACTTCTACAAGTTCATCCAACTAGATAGTGTCAAATACATTTGAACATTATAATTTCTATCAAGTTAATTGCTCAGAATCTTTCCATTTAAATCTTAAATTGAAATGTGTCAATTGAACTAATCTCTTTTTTTTCTCCATACTGGTTTATTGTTGTATATCATCCATGGATGAACAATCTGAGACTCTTTGTCCAAAGCAGCTATGATCTAAAAAAATCCACTAGCTGTTGGCCATGTCCAATTGTTTTGGTTTTAAATGTTTTTACAAAATATATTCTCAAGGAATGGACAGTATGATAACCAAGGGGCGGGGCAGATGTGCTGTGTAGGAAAAGCAATATTCTTATTGCTCTCCTAGAACAGACTACAGTTTCTAAAGCTCAACAAAATCTTGGAGGTGGGGAGACCTACCATAGATAGAAAGAAGAGAGAATTAGAAAAAGTTATAGTGACATGTATTTACTCCCCTCCAAAATATAAAAGTGAAAAAAACTATTTTAGAGAATAATATTGCATCTCTTTCCAGATCTCTGTCTACAGAAGCCAAAAGGGGTGCTATACAAATTTATGCCATTTGCCAATGACGATGGGGCAATGTAATTTGTTGCCTTTCAAATATACAGATCACATTCCTAATATTAAAAATGACACTTACACACAGTCTATATTAGCATTTTCCAAAAGAAGTAAAGTGTGAGCCACACATAAAAAAATTTTAGATTTGCTAGTAGCCACATTTTAAAAGAATAAAAACAGGAAAAATTAATTTTAATGTTATACATTAACAAAATATATCCAAGTTATCATTTCAAAACAATCATAAAATTTGAGATCTTTTGTGCTCTTTTTTATACTAAATCCTTGAATTTTGGTGTGCATTTTACACATAAAGCACATCTCAATTCACACCAGTCACATCTCCGCTGCTTAGTAGGCACATGTGGCTCATGGCTGCCATATTGGACAGTACGGTGTAGACAGAAGAGCTCATAACCTCTCCAGGCCAGAGAGCCATGATGAGGAAGGGAGGTATAGGAAGGAGAGGATAAAAGATGGAAATTAATGGAAGGAAGAGAAATGGAGAAGGGAAGAAGAAACGAATGAGAAAAGAAAAAAATGGAGAGAGAGAAAAGGGGTGAACATTTTCTGAACACTTGCTGTGTTCCAGCCACTGCACACAACGAGAAATACTCAGCTGCTACTTGGCATTAAACTTCAGCATCGTTTGGGTCCTTAAGTAAGAAAAGCCACCTTCTAAGCTTCTTTATTATTACTGGTGATGCTTCCAGTTAGAAAACTTTAACAATCATGGGAAGACATCCTTCCAGTTCACATGCTCACAGTGTGGAAACCCATCTGCTTCTGGCATGGAAAGCATTGAAAGGGCCGCATTTGAGAGAGAGCAAGAATCCTCCTTGAAGTCAACATGGATAATGCTTTCATTCATTCATTCATTCATTCATTCATTCAAAAACATTTACTAATGGCTTAGTATGTAGGGACTGCATGCTGAGAACTAGAGATGCGCTGGTGAGATGGAACCCTGATGGAGCTGAGAGTCTCATTGGGAAGACAAACATTAACTGTACAAATATGTATAGTGACTTACTGTGGGAAGCAATAGGAAGGAAGTGTTCAGAGGGCAGCAACAGCTTATGAAAAGGGAATCTAATCTAGGGGGTCAAAGAGGGATTCCATGAAGAACTAGTGTTTGAACCAAGACTGAAGAATAAAAGAGGAATTAATGGAGAAAAACTGAAGGGAGGAGTCCAGGGAAATGGAAGACGTGTGGGAAGACCCTGAGGTAGAGGCACACTGGGTTTGTTTGAGGATTTGAAAGAAGGTCAGTGTAGGTGTCTCATGGGTAAGGAGGAGCACGATGTGAGGAGAACCTCAGGAAGCAGCCAGAGGCCAGAGAGGAAGGCAAGATCTAGGGCTTCCTCCCTGTGGGAAGCGGTCACTCTTCTGTCTGCTGCCACAGCCACAGGCCTCTCCTTATGTCTCCTCCATCCAGGAAGCTCAGCCACTGCACCTTGACTCTGGAAGGAGCAGGGGAGTCCGTGCAATAGAGCGGCCAGCGAACGTCACCGCCCTTCCCTACCTTTTCTAGATCCATCAACACCCAAAGAAGAGAACAAAATCTCATGGTTCCCCTACTTTTTTTTTTTTTTCTGCCTCTGAAGCAAGCTTTCTGAGACTCCTGACACTTTTATTCCTGACAGGAACATAGTCACAACTCAACCCACCTCAAACCTCACGGTGCAAGGCCCATTTTCCTTCGTCCTATGGAGGCAGACAAGGATGAAACCCAGTGTACGAGAGGCAACGTGGCAGACGCTGGAGGCTGACTCCCCCGGCTCCAGCGCACACACCACCGAGTGACAGGCCCAGACCAGACATGGTCATCTTCTCTCCGTGCTGCCACAGTTTAGGCGAAGGCCTCAGACACAGTTTAGGCCCCTGAGAAGTGAGACTTCTCTGCGGAGGGAGTCTAGAAAAGGATGTTTTGCTTTTAAGAAGACGCGAAGATATGGCTCCGTGGCCACCTGTAGATGTGGCCCTATCTGGATTGCTGTCACATTAGCAGGGCTGTCCTGCAACCACAAGGGGATTCCGCTCAGGATGGAGTCAAAGCTACATATAAACAAACACAGGAGAGTAAGTTAGGACCAAGGGTGGACGGGCAAGAGAAATGGGCGCTGTGCCTCGAATTCCTTGTTCATCCATCATGTCTCTAACAAGCAGACGTTTTCGTACAGAGACTAGTGTTGCATGCCCAAGTGGTTAGAGAGGCTTGAGAGAAACCATTTCTTACGCTTCTTTTTCTCCTTCTAAAACCAGGTATCACTTTGACAACACCAGGTATCTTCTCGGATGAGTTCTAGGCTAATAAGAAAATCTGAAATGGGATGGGAATAAAGAATGAGTACCAGGAAATAGCCAACTGAAAGAGGAAGGTCAGAATCCTCTCTGTGATTTAAAGGGTAGGGAGATTCCTAGCCCCCCCACCCCCCAATTGGTAGGTAAGGAAAGAAAGAAACCGGGCATGCATGGGTATATAGGACTGTCATACAGACTACTTGTTTTAAACATGTGTAACTGCAGCTTCTTCCCCTATTTGAATGGGGGAGCCAGGTCTAAGTTGGGGTCTAAGGAGCTTTGTCTGAGCTTGCAAGTGGGCAGGGATGACCTTCAGTTGCAAGGTTCCCAGCTGAGTTTTTTCTCTAAGCGAAGGTGGTCCGGAAAGCAAGAGGAAATCCAAAGGATCAACACCAAGGTGGAGAGAGAAACAAAAATCCAAAACACAGGCTGGCAAAAGCCAAGAGGCAGCAAGAAGGAGCCGGTCCCAAGGTGGAGACTGGAGACCACCCTCTGCTTATGGGGAGGGGAAAGGACTGCTCAAGCCTCTAATCCATGCCTCATCTCTAGTTCACTCAGATGTTACGCAAATTACTGGCAAAACTCTTAAATATTAGTATTTCAGAAACAGATTTTATACTCCCAATATATCTGCCAGATCACATACTTTAAATGTCCCACATAGATGAGCTGGAGTGAACTGAGCAGACCCAAATTTTCCATCCTAATGTAATTCAGGCCTGGCATCTGTGTAGGGTCTCTGTAGGATCAGTGCGTGTCAACTTGTGTTGTTTCTGCCTGCTCCCCCGGCTGGAGCCATGCTCTTGGCACCCCAATCCAACTCTGAAACGCAGAGGCCCTTCCCTTCTCAGACCACCCCAATCTCAACAGAACAAGCAAAGCACTCCTTGAAAATACACTCAAGACATACTAAATGCAGATAGTGTTCTTTGGGGGGTACTTTATTCCTTTCTTTCAGAGCTATTTATATGTGCTCTTTTTCCTTTTGCAATGTTTTCTGAAAGCATCTCTCACAACTCTGTTTTCTACTTCATCTAATGAAGTTTTAAAATTCTTGTTTACGTAAGTGTTCAGTTATTTGCATTCTTCTCCTGGGACTTCGAAGGAGCCCTGTCACTTTGATTGCCATGGACCACCAACGGCCAGAAGCCATCCTACCTGCCGTCCTTGAAACAGCCCTCAAATAAAATGCAAACTTTCTGCCATGCCTGGGATTAGCTTTGAGGATACCCAAGAAGTGTTATCAGCATATAAACCTGTCCTAGGTTTAATGAGGACTGCCTAAGACAAAAGACTAGCTCAGTTCTCAAAAACACCTAAGACCACACATATGTTTCCAAACATAGGAGAGTAGGGGGGAAAAAGTTAATGTTCTGTATATTTTTAGCTTTTACTTTGAGGTTATTGATTTTAATTACATGTTATCATTTGGTTTAATTATTTGATGGGGGTGCAGGACTAGAGGTGAGGTGGAAGGAAGGAAAGAGGAAGCAACGTAGTGCCAGTACAAGAAGCTGAGAGAATAAGGGCGAGGCAGGATGGTGGAGGAATTCAGAACTTGGAACTAAGCCATAAGCTTGAACCCTGGTTTTACCACTCACCAGCGGTGGGGTGGGGAAGGGGTGGGTGGACAAGCCGCTCAACTTCCTAAGTGTCTTTCCTCAACTGTAAAGGAGCTAATCCTCAAGTCTACTTCGCAGGGTTGTTGGGAGGGCTAATATACGCACAAAAAGCAGTTAACCACATGCCTGGCACGTGTGATCGATAAGTGGCACAGACGAGTTTCACAATCAGGAGAAGCAATGCAGATGAAACTAAGCGAAGGAAATAAAATCCACGTAATGCTTTATTCGATTCCTGCACTTTTACAGAGTGATTTTCACTCGTGGCGCCCAGGTTGGCAATAGGATGGTTAGCACAGAGCTTTCAGAGAGCAAATGTGCAAAGTCATGCCAGTCCTCTAGCCCCCCCCCCCAACTTCCAGAGATAGATCGTGGCAATAGAAAAGGCTAATTATAAGAACCTCTCAGTGATCACTCTAAGACCTTCAGTTAAAGCTTTTGTTTCCCTTTCTGTAAGACAGAAGTGAAAATAATTAATGTGACATCTCTCTAGCCCAGACAGCACCCCCCCACCCTCCATCTCACTCCCCTCAACAGCTGGGACCCGCGGGAACCCAGGGTGACTCTGCTGGAGGTGGGAGGGCATCTATGTGCATGCAGTCCTCGGGCACCTGACTGGCACAACCTCCAGGAGGTGGAATGGCAGCACACACCCTCCGACCAGAGGCACTTCCATCTTCTGGTGAATTATCAGAGCACAACTGAAAGTGGAGAGGACGGGGGTGGAAAAGAATGCTAAAAGAGAATCTTGATCCTTTTTCCAGAAACCAGGCAATTTTCAAGCAAGGGCAAATTCCCAGTGCATTTTATTCAAATATTAGCCATTGCAGCAGTGACATTCTCGCCTTTGAGGAGGGAATCATATTGCCCCAGCTAAAGACAAGCAGTCAAAGCCTCCACTCAGTGTGTCTCTGACGAGCCCTTCTGTTTGACAATGTTCTTTTCCACCTGCCTGAGGCCCTAAATATCTTCTGTTTGGGTTACCTGCTCTTCTTTCTAATGTGTTCTTTTTTCTAGCAGCACCAATTATCTGTTGGAAAATCGAAATGAATAGGATTCAGCCACTTCTCCTGGAGGTGGCTCGCCAACAGATCATGAATATTGTGCAATTAAACCTTTAATTGGGGAGCAGATGTAGCTCAAGCGGTTGAGAGCCTGTTTCCCACTTACAAGGTCCTGAATTCCATCCCCAGTACTTCCTAAAAACAGAACAAGCAAACAGATGAAAGAACCAACTCAGGGGAGGCCCTGAGCCCCTGTGGCTCAGTGGTTGAGCACCGGCTTCCCACATATGAGGTCCCAGGTTCAATCCCTGGCACCTCAAAAATAAATAAATAAGCCTTTAATTCACATATATGCACACAAATTTATAGTATGTCCCCCATAAGCTGTTTTTATTAATAATCTTTACAGAACAAAAGGGTAAAATGTTCCGATGTATTGTGATATATAGTATATTTACTCCACATGTTATAGTATCCACTGAAATACAAGCTTCCCATGAGGAAGGAGTTGGCCCACTTTTTCCTAGTAGGTACTCTAAATAAACACTTGTTCAAAGAATGAATATGAAATCCTTTCATCTGATCCTCAAGGCCATCCTTTGAGTGAGAAATGGAAAGTAACATCGCTGTCAGCACGCTGTAGATGAAGGGTTGAGGCTGGGGAAGAGCGGCTTGGCCAAGGGCCCCAGCTGGAGAGAACACCATTAGGCCTGAGGCTGCGTGACTGCTCCACCCAGCTTCACAGAAAATAGGTCTATCTTATGTTACACAGAAAACAAAAGCTGCTTGCTTTCTTCTCCACCAAACCACGGTGCTGAGTGAGACTCAGGGTTTATGTCAACCTTTCCTCTCTCCATCTGTACCTTATTTTTTTGGATCAGGTTTATCCGGAGTGTGGGGTGGAGGGAACTACTGTCCAGTTCTTTATGCAGTTTCATTCTTTTCTGAGCCAATTTGGAGTCCTTCTGGACTACTTACCACTAATCTTTTCACCTTTCCACTCTTCCTGCCTCTTCCTTACTTTTATTTCTCCATCTCCCCTCTCTTCTACCATCTTAAACAAGTATTCCGTAAGAAATGAAACATACTCTCTTTAATGGGAAAGAGCCATTTGGAATATTTTCTCCTACTCCAAGTCCTTGATATATCTTCCTACCAAGCAACCATGAAAAGATATGAAAAATAAAATTCATTTACAGGAACAGAGGGGAAGCTCAAGCTAATACCCCATTCATACAGACACACAGACACATACACACCTTCATTAGTCCCTAATAATCCTTGATCTTGGGGAGAGATGTTTGGATTTTGAGTGAATCATCAGCTGCCTCTATCTTTCTTCTTTCCCCCAAGCATGAGGAACATGGGATACTGTGTCGACTCAGTGGCTTTTTAATTAACCACTTGATATTCTTTTAAAAGTCCAGGGAGTGTATCCATACACCTACTCAGAAGATAGAGACATGATCAAGAATTGAGGATTTTCTTGAAAGCATTTATTTTAGAGAAGTAGAACTGATGTCTCTGCAAATCATGGTTTCTGCAGCTATGAGTGCCCACTTAGCCTTTAGCTTGTTCAGTTTCTTGCTTTCAGTTCCTCCCAGCCAAATTTATTGCCCATGGCTGAAGAAAGGTTTTGTTTTTTTTTTTCACCATGAAACTTGTTTTGGCTTGAAGCAAAGTTCAAATAATATTTACTAAGATTATTAAAAAACTCTAAAACTTCTTCTTCAGCATTCAGGGATGGAATGTCAGAAAGTGTTGACATTAATTTTTAAATTAATATTTCTGGAAGAATTTTCTTTAATAAAAGATCAAATGATTACCACAATGCTGGAAAAGGGCTGCTGATTGGTACCAATGCTTGTCAAGAAGAAAGTTCAGAACCTAATGGTTTTCGCATAATGGAAACACAAATGAGCTTTTAAGATAGAATTTTTGAATTTTCATTTGAGCTCATCTTTTGGCCTGAGACTGAAATGCTGACCTAAAAAAAAAAAAAAAATCTTTACTCCTAAGAAGAGAAAGAGCATTTCTTAGCTAAACCATATAGTCCACAGAAATCTTCCACTGCCATCTGCTAAAGGAATCTGAAATTGCCCAGCAGCAATTATAAGACTCTTGCACTTTCCAGTCTGTGTTTCAGCACCAGACAGAGCAGAGGGCGGTAAGGAAAAGAATGAGCTCGTCCACCCAACCTGGTATATAGCTGAGGCTCTCCCACTCAGCTACGAGGTGCAGCAGGACTCCTCCTGGCCTCACGAATTTACGTAAGAACACATTCTTCTCAGGATGATGGTGTCAGCATTCCCTATTCCTATATATATATATATTTGCTTGTTTTCCTCCATGAAAGGTATCCTCTTCTAAAATATGCCATCGTTTACTTATTTAGCTTGGTTATTGGCCTGCACACACTCCCCTTCCCATTGGAGTCTAGGCCCCATGAGGGGACTTGCTGAGGTATCCTCTCCAGCACATGGTCGGTTCTCAGCAGCTACTTACTGAACGTTGAATCATGAAAATGAAATCTCCAGGACAGAGCTGTCTGTAAGGCCTCCTTCCCCAGGTACCCCAGTGAACCCACTCCTGTCGTTGTGAGGTTGGTGAAAGGACACTGGGTGGACACTTTCCAACAGTACTTGCTTTCCTGGTGGAGAACATGCTGCTTTCTCATGCTACTGTCCGTGGTGGCCGTATCTCCCACATCTGCAGATACTCCATCAAGATTCTGAGTCAGGACCGAAACATCCTGGGAAGAGAGTGAGCTAAGCTAGCCGCTTGCTGGACCATGTGAACTCAAATGACCAGTGTTTCACTCTCTTGACGTGGTGTTCAGTATTTTTTCTAAAAAGCAATATTCTGGGTTTAAGATAAAATAGGGGTTTTCTTTGTCATACATAAGGTGTCCTGTGTCTAGGTACAATCTGCCCTGTTTGGCAATCAGCCAAGACCAAACAACAAGCCAGGGACACAGATTCTCCAAGTGACCAGCTACCAGGAAGACCCACAAAGTTTGGTCCCTATGGCAGTTTGAGATTATTTATGAATCCCCCCCCAAAAAAAAAACAGAAAAATTATGTTTGTAAACCAGTCTTTTCCTCTGGATGTGATACCCTTTGGTTGTATTAAATTCAAAGGTTTTAAGTTTACTTGATAAAAGTAACTCAGGATTGAGTCCCCACCCCCTTAATGGGCTGATATAAATGGACACCTGCACAGGGAAAGAGAGAGCTCCATAGATGCCAGAGGAGAGAAGGCTCAAACAACTAAGGCCGGGGAGAGGTGAGCCATTCGCCTGATGATTTGCAGCTGAAGAGAACAGAGCAGCGAACCCAAAAAGAAACAAGCCCTCTGCCAGCCTACAGCTGAGATCAGAAGAAGCTGGGCCCATGGAGCCTTAAGAGGAAGGAGGAAGGAGAGACCAGGCAGAGATCAACCTCCATCCTTCTTCAACATGCGGCAACTGGCTTTGGTGAGAAAACAGCTTTGAGTTGGACTCTTTAGGGCCTTGTAACTGTAAGCTTCTACCCTAAATAAATGCCCTTTATAAAAGCCAACAGAGTTCTGGTGCTTTGCATCAGCACCCCTGTGGCTGCCTAACAGTCCTCCAGATAGATGACCTGGTAGATCCTACACCAACTGGAGAACAGCTAGAGAGACTGGGAATGGCAGCCAAACAAACCATCAGAGGAGGCCTGGATGTTCAACATATCCCTAAGTTCCAAAACCAAAGTCAAAATCTGCTCTCTATTCCTGGAATCAAATTCTTTTTAAAAAGAATTCTAAAAACCCCAAACTCTATCTCAAGGTAGACAAAACCAGAGCCCTAACTTCTCCTTTTCCCTTTGAGATGAAATGCTCAGAAGCTTTGGAGGTAGCTAGATCTGGGCTTGAATTTGGACTCTCCACTTAGAGACAGCTCTACAGACTTCAGAAAATTCGTTTCATCACGTGACATGGGGCTAGTAACACCCATCTCTTAAGATTATGAGTTAATGATCAAAGAGTTAATGCTTGTAACGCATCAAGGACAGTTCCTGGCAAACATGAAGCCTTCGGTAGATACTAATTTGCTTCCTCTTTGCTTCCTTGCCTGGTTCAGTTCTCTTATTAATTTGGAACCTTAGCAACTTATTTAAGCTCCCTAAGTCTCGGGCTTCTCAGTCCCAAAAATGGGGATAATTCCTAGCTGTAGGTGATGGCATGAGAAAGCATTACTGTGCTGCTAGAGTCTAGATCTTAAGCACTTAATACATGGTGGCGATTCTTACTCTTACCATTCATTAAGCACCTGTTCTGCATCACAACCCAGGATGTGTCCCTGAGGTGCTTTAAATACACGACCTTGTTAATTTAATCTTAAAAAAAAAAAACTTTCACTGTGGGGTAGACATTTTTATATGTGATATGAGGAAATTAAGACCCAAAAACTTAAGTGTCTTGACCAGGGTTACACAGATGGTGGGTGTCACGCTGGTGTTTGAACTCATCTTTGACTTCAAAGTCTGTGTCCTCCCTATGACCATGCTACTCATGGCTCCCAAACATTATCAGAATAAACGGATTACCACCTCCTTTCTCCACTCACCCACCCTTTACCAGATCAGATCTTCTCTAGCCAATCTGCCCTAAAGGCTCAGGCGGCTGGAAAAGCAAATGCAGTGAGTTTGGGGCTGGAGGGCAGGATACAGGAGTTTCCAACTCCTTTTTGAATGCACCTTCTGTATAGCTTCAGAACACATAATATCACAAAAACATGCAGAAGCCAAGAGGTCATCTTCTAAACGCTTGCGTGGTGGGCGGAAATCTGCAGCCCATGAGGAATATAAATAAAGTTACAGCAAACTCCATTCAGACAGCAAAGTGCCAGCTAAAAGGAGAAGGGAGTTCAATGCCAGCATGAAAAGCAAGGCCAGGGGCTTGCCAAAAGCGTCAGGTTAGCACAGGCTGCGAGCAGCAAAGCTGGCAGGAAATCACAGTCGGACAAGCGGAGAAAGGAAACGAGGTTCATCATATCCGCTGATGAACACACATTTTTAAAATCACAAACATAAACCGAGGCCCTTCCTGTGATGGGTCAAGTCCTCCGGCCCTGACTCTGCTCTGGGAAGGGCCTCGGGGATAAGACGCTCTTGCTTTGGGCTTCCCAGACTGTGTTTCCCAGAGTTTCTAGGTCCAGAGTGGGTTCCAGGTGACTGAGCTGGACCTTAAGAGATGGCAGGGGAGGACCAAAACAGGGCCACCTGCGCTAGTGAGCAGAGGGTTTGAAAGAGGAACCGTCTTCAGGTCCCCAAGAGGCCATCACAGCACACACAACTCTCTCACTCTTTAGGGCTGCAGAAGACCGAGAAAGAGTTATGGTTAACTGAGTTCGTGGAGAAGGGGAGGTTGCCTTCTCAGAGACACAGCCAGAACCTTCCCTGGCCTTTCGGGGTCGTCAGCCTCCTCACACTGCGCCCAGCTGCAGGCCCTGACAGCCCACCAGGGCCTCCTCCACCATGGCAAGAGCACCCAGGAGGCTCCTTGGCCGAGGCAGTTGTTTCAAGACATCCTGCTGTCTTGCTCCTGGCGCTCTGCCCACCCCACTTGGCCTTCACCTCGTGAACCTGGAGGCTCCTGGCTCTGCCTACCTCCTGGCCCCAAGCTCGACTGTGCCTCCAGGCTCCAGGCACTCCCACAGCCAGCCCACTGCCTTGTCTGACGCTGAACTTTCCTCGCAGGTGTTCCCTGGCTCTTCTGGTCTTGATTCTCAATCTCGGGCTCATTGCCTCTCAGTCCTTTTAGCTCTGGTTTATCACTCACTCACCAAGGAGTTGAGCCCTTGGATCTACTCCTCAGTGATCTTTTTTAAGAAACCTCGTACAGGTAGATCTAACACCATGGCCTTCTTTGTTATACCCGGGCAAGGATTAACTAGAGGTGGAGCTAAAAGGTTTCTTCATGATAAGAGAGGGGCCCAGGAGGAAGGTAGTGGGAAGCAGAATCCCAGGCTTTGAGGCCTTTGGAGGAAAGAATCATCAGCCTTCCCTCCGTCCTTCTTAAAGGAACACCATCTCACAGCAGCCAGGCTAAATGAAAATCTAGGACCAAATACATTAGCAGCATCCTTCAGATCCCTCCAGATCCTCTCCCATCACTCTCCACAACAACTGCCGATAATCCCGGCATTTTTAAGAGTTCTTCCCACTCTCTTGTTACGTCATCATTAATTCTTTTATTTAATATACATTCTTTACGGGTCCAACTATGTCATTTATGGCAAAGTCATTTGTTTAGAAAGAGCATTTCACTGATCAACAGAAATTGTTGTTGAGCTAATGCTTGATTGAGCTTGGGCAGTCCTGATGCCACGATGTAGGAGCACTCCAGGAGGGACCCAAGCCTCCCACCTGCCAGGTTTATGCATGACGAGACACAGCTCAGCCATAGCGGTGCTTTTGTATTTTTTAATGTCCTGGCACACCTAGAAACTGACAATATTGTAAGGTGCTGGGGTAAATAGAGAAGGCTGCTTGCAGCACGACATAGCTGTCCAGGTCTGGCTGCTTCAAGGACTGAATATGTCAACCTCTCAGCACATCTGTCGCCCAGTGGTGGCAGATCGGAGGGTTTCAAACTCTGACTTAAAGTGGTCGCTCATTCTTTCATTCATTCCAATATTTATCAAGCCCCTATGATATACCAAGCCCTGTTCTAGAAACTGGGACCCCTCAGTGAGCTAAAGAGAGAAATCCTTGCTCCCCTGAGCTGCTCTTTCAGCGGGAAGCGACATACTAAACCTTTATTAACCGCTGTGAAGGAGAAGGGCTAAGTGCAGTGAAATACTGGCGCATAAGCAGGGTAAGGGGTTGGGAGTGGGGAGAGCAGGGCCGTAGCTGAGTTATAGGGTCCTCAGGGTAGACCTCTCTGAGGAAGTGAGCAAGGGCTTGAAGAGGGTGGGGTGTCAGCCAAGTGGATGTCTGGGCCATGCGCGCCCCAGGCAGTGGAATTGGCCAGAGCACAGCCCCAGGCTCAGAGGCAGGAAAGGCCTAGTAGGTTCCAGAAGCAGCACTGATGCCAGCAAGGCTAGAAACAGCGAGGGAGAGAAGTAGATCAGGTGAGCAAAGCAGCAGCAGCTCCTGCTTTTAGGTGAAGTACGCTTGGTCTTAGATCTCCCGAAGGCAGCGTACTGCTGCCCTGGCACAGCTGTCTTTCCTGCTAAGATGTTGAAAGAAACTGGAATGTGTGATTATTTTTTTTTAATAAAAACAAGACAAGAAGGAAAACAACAAAACATGAAGGGCTTGGAAACCGGGGCCATCCCACATAATCTTGTGTATTGAAGATGCTGGATCACGGGAGGTTGGTGACTCCAAGACATCCAAGGAGGAGGCGGGCAAGGCCTTCTCCCAGCTCCGCAGCGAAGCTTGATGTGTTGGCTGGTGCCCCATCCCAGCCTGTGACAGAGCTCGGACCACTGAGGGACCAAGTCCGCTGAATAGGAAGGCTGCGACACGGCACCACCCCACAAGCAGGGGGACGTTCACTCCACACAAGGAAGCGGACAGGAAGCAGGACTGAGGGATCCCGACCCAACCGGGGGAAACCCCACTCAGCAAACCACTACTTCCAAGCTTCAGAGCCGCTGGTCTACGCTCCACATTCCTAAGTAGAGTGACTTACACCTTTAGGACTATGACAGTTGAATTTCTCAAAAGGCAAAAATGAACTTCCACCTCCCAGCCTCTTCTCCTGTTCATGCCAGAGTCCCACCTGACCACGGTACAAATCCCCACTCAGTGCCAGCCCCCCCAGGCAGAGCTCACGATTCGCTCACCCCGCAGGAGCGTGGGGGAGTTTTTTTTTTTTAAAAAAAGGAGGCACAGAAGACTCTTCTCCCCAGTGTGAAGCCACGGGTCAGGGCCTGGAAGCCGGTCACGTTTCTGTCACTCAGTTCAGAAAAGCAAAGGCTCTGCACAGAGAGCGATTAGGAGGCTGTGGAGTCGTTTCTGCTCTAGGCCCCACGTCTGCTTTCCCTGCCTGTCTGGGAAGGAAGCGCGATGCTTACAGCGTTTATATTTTCCATGCTGTGGTGAATTTGGAACCCTCACCCAGCTCAAGACAGAATAAATTTACTCCAGCACAAATCTCTTGATCATTTCTCCTTCAAATGTGGGAAAACAGCAGTGAGAAGGTCGAAAGCGTAGAGCACATCATAAATCCAGGGGCGCAGGGACTCAGAAAGCTGCAAGGAGCACATAAAGGAAGCCCTGTGCTCCAGCGTGATTTTCTGTTTAAAATCGACATGTGTGGTTTCCGACAAAGGCCTTTTAGTGTAGAGGAGAGAAGGGTCAGTGTTTCTCTTCTAGAAAAGCAGAGGAGTGTCTTGGAGAGACAGTGAGGAGATGTGCTCTGGGGTACAATCTGAAGGAAACTAAAAATAAAACGAAGGTACTTTCGAATAACTGCCCTTAGGAAATAAAAGGACGTCGCCAGGGGGCGGCCCCCCGCAACAAGGGGCTGTGTCTCATTTGACTGGGAACAGGTGTTTATCAGTAAATGTCCCCCACTGGGCCCATTTGCAATGTCCCCTTCTGGCTCTCTGGCTTAGGGGGCATGGTCACATCCCCCTATTTTCTTTAAAATATTTGTCCTGCAGTCTTTTGTTCTACAAAGCCTCAGAGGCATGTGGCGTGGTGGATAGCGGCACTCTCTCACCCGCACTGCTTTGAATACTTTGCTGCAAATGGTACCAGCTGTGTGATCTTGAGGAATTTATTAACACCTCTGTGCCGCACTTTCTTTCTCTGTAAACGTGGATCGATAACAATACCTACTTCTTTGGGTTGCTGTCGGGATTAGATGAGTTAAAATATAGAAAGCACTTAGTATGTACTGGCTCATAATTAGAGTTAGCATGTTTGCTCTTCTTACCCAATTAATCCTGCTGAACGGCCTGACCTTGAACACAGACCCCAGGGTCTTGAATTTCTGTGTTTAAAGAGGAGAGGGGGCTTGCCCTCAGCAGACCTCAGCAGTGATAAAAATGGTGTCATTTTAAGCTACTCGTTCTCGCTCGAGCGGGGGCCGTTGTGGATTTTGTCCTCCCAGCCCATCGCTGCTTCTTTTGGTCCTGGAACCACGATTTTGTTTCGGGGACCTCCCCCTTGCCAGGCTTCTCCTCAAAGGGCTAGACAAGGCCACCTCCTGGCTACCTCCCACCAAGAGAAGGACGGGCCTGGGACCCGAGCTTGGCTCATCACATTCTCTCTCTGGAATTTGTATCTTGAGCAGAGTGAGTCAAAGATGGGAGGAGATGGCTGGCCCTGTTTTTAACCAGGCCGCAGTGTCTCCCAAGGAGCCTGTGCATTCGTTTCTGCTGCCTGAACTGCCAGCACTGCCCTTGGTCTCGTCCTTGTCATAGCTCATTTGTTCAGCTCTTCCCCTGAGCTACTCCAGACCCTGTCAATGAATTCCTTCCCCCCCGTGTTAGCCAGACAACCAACGCATCGCTTGCTCCTCCTTGGGGTTGAGGTGGCCTTTGAGTTCCTGAGCTCATAGCATCCTATTGCAAACAGGTCATTTTGTTGTGGTGGATTTGGGAGTTCTAACTGTCTGGAAAACAGGTTACAGAGAGAGAAATACTCTTGTTCCTTTCGCCGTGCACAGATTTTTCAAAGCTGACGGATAGGAGCGCAGCATGAGGACAAAGAAGGCCCTTTTGAGAGGTGACGGATTCCTCTGGTGTCTTGACTTCCCTGAGCTATCACAAATACCACACACTGGTTTGGGCTTAAACAACAGTAAATTTATCGACTCACAGTTTTGAAACTCGCTCTCTCCTCGAGCCCGTCTGATCTGCTGCCGGCGGTGCTAGGGTTCCTGAGCTTGTACTTCTGATGCCCGTCACCAGGCGCCAGCCTCACCTCTCTCCTCTGAGACCTCTGGTTCTCTCTATCAGGCCTGCAGTAATCCTGGCTACAACCCTACTTCTCCTTAACTAAAAATAACATCTTCTAGAGCCCTATTTGCTGTGGGTTCCCACACACGGCGAGGGAGATTAAGAGGAAAAACGTGTGCTTGCTGGGCTACATAATTCAACCCACCACACCTGGACTCCACAAGCAGCGGTGGTGCAAGCAAAAGAGAGCCGGGAAAAAGTCTTAAGGCAGGTCCTCAGCAAGAAGAGCTAGAGGAAAAGAGTAACTCACACACACGAAATGGAGAGAGAAGGAAAGACAGGAAGGGAGGGTAGTGAAGGGGGGCGGGGAGCATGGAAATGGAAGCAATGGGGGCAATTGTAATGTATAGCTATCACTGGGAAGGGAACTCGGGATTGTTCTTTATATCTCAGGGTTTCCAGGACTCCCTCGGCCGCCTACCGCCAGCGAGGAGGGGTGTGGAATAGGGAGAGAGAGAGAGAGGAGGCCCACAAGTCTCCAACTGCACCCTTTGGCTTTGGACCAGCCTTGCTGGCGAGTGGAACACGGTGGGAGAATGATGTAGGAGGAGAAAGGGGGTACAGGAAGGGAGGTGGAAGAGAGGAGAATGCAAACAAAAAGAGAGGAACCGAACTGGGAAGAGAAGTATCAGAATGGCCTGAACACCACTGGGAGAAGGCAATGCCTGTCAATGCAGAGCTTCCGGCCCATTCTGCGGTGGGAGCCTTCCTGGGAAGCAGGAAGCCTGTCATACCCAGGCCAGGAAGGGAGCAAAGCTCCCCGTTTACACCCGACCCAGGTACAGGTGATAGCGGCAGGCAAGTGCTAGCAATGCTGGTTCCGAAGCATTCGCATTAGCATTCTGCTCTTACTCTCCTTAGCGCTAAGGCAGAGGTTCTTAACCTTTATTGCACACATTCAGACGTGAAGGGAATGCTAGTTTCAGTTAGAGGTCAGAGAAAATTAAGATAGTAAGTTGGTTCTTTTCAAGTCAAGCTCACGGACCCTGGTCGAGAACCCCTGGTCTAAAGCGTTAATGCTTCAGAAAACCATGAGACTTTGGGTTTTCTCCTGGCGGCCAGTCAGTTCTCTCAACTTTTCTTGGCAGACATCTGAGACAAGGACCCAAAGTGAAGATTAGTAGAAAAGTAGCCATGCAAAGAGCAAGAACTAGAGCTCAAAATGGCCCACAGCCCATTTTGGTAAGGATTTGGCCCAAGAAGAGAGGGTAAAATCACGTTCGAGAGAGGCCAAAGCTGTGAAGGACCAGAGGTTGTTTTATTCTTTTAGTTTAAAGACAAGTCCCTGCTCTAAATAGCATGGAGCCTGGGCAATGTGGTAGATTACGGCCAATGTGCCCAGTGTCCACGAATCTACCTTACCATGTCATTGAAACGGTGAGCTTCATTTAAGCCTTTGTTAAACGCTTTTGACATCACACAAAACGTAATTTTCTTGCTAACGGTATAGACTAGAGCTCAAGGTAACACTGCAGCTAGGATAAGCCTCTTTCCGTCCTAACAATAAGATCCTATAGTGCAGGTATTGACAAAAATTAAAGAAACAGCACATTCAGGAAATAGGCTATGTGTAAGAATTTTCATATGAAATAACATTTGGACATCAATGCTCTTATATTTTTATTATTTTTAATTTTAAACTTTTTATATTTTGAAATACTTTCACATTTACAGGGCAGTTACAAAAATAATACAAACTCCATACAGAGAGTTCCAACCTACTCCTATCTCCCCAGATACTCAGATTCACCAATTTTAACATTTTGCCACATCTGCTGTATCATTCTATTTATCAAGTGATCGATCCATCTATCCACCTATCAGTATGTCTATTTATCAATCCATCTTATGAACACCTAGAGTAGTTTGGATACGTGATGCTCCTTGAGCACTTAATACTGCCATGTACATTTCCTAAAAACAAGGATATTCACTTATGAATTCATCGTAAGCACAGTTATCAAGTTCGAGACATTTAACATTGAGAGAAAGCTTACAGTCTATATTCCATTTTTTATGTGTCCCAATAATGTCCTTTTGAGCCTTCTCTCCTCCTTTGTTAGAACCTGTCCATGATCATACATTGTCTATAATTGCCATTGTGTCTTTAGTTGCTCTTTTTTTTATTGTAGGAACATATATACAATATAAACTTTCCCATCTCAACCACACTCAAACATACCATTCAGTGGGGTTAATCACATTAACAGTAATATATAGTACATTAACCACCTTCCATTACTAAAACGTTCCCATCTCCCCAAACAGAAACCCTACACTCATTTTGCATTAATTCCTCACTCCCACGCCTCTACTGGAATGACCATCTCTTTGAGCTTGCATATTCTCCAATATTTTCTTTATAGTTAAATTTAAGTGATGGTGCTTAAATTTAACCTCCTAAATCTATAACAATGTCATTGGCCTTGGTAACTACTTAACTTCAATAGTGTATACAAACTACATTCCTATATTCCTGCATCCCATCAACTTCATGAAACTCTTGTCACAAATTACGTGTTTACACATTCTGAGTCCAGAAGCACTGATTTATCATTACATTTTGTACATTTGCCTTTTAGATTCTGTAGGAAGTAAAAACTGGAGTTACAAACCAAAAATCCAATTGTACTGGCATTTCTATTTGCCCCCATCATTACTGTCACTGGAGATCTTTATTTCTTCATGCGGCTCTGATCTATTGACTTTTGCCATTTCCTTTCAGCCTGCAGAACTCTCCTGTAGGGCTGTTTGAGTGGTTCCAAACTCCCTCACCTTTTGTTTACCTGGGAATGTCTTAATCTCGCCCTCATTTTGAGACAGTTTTGCTGGATATAAAATTCTTAGTTGACAATTTCTTGGCTTTCAGCACTTTAAATATGCCATACCACTACCTTTTTGTCTCCATAGTTTCGGATGAGAAATTGGCACTTAATCTTATTGAGCTCCTTTGTATGTGAGATGTTACTTCTCTCTTGAAGCTTTCAGAATTCTCTTTGACTTTGGCATTCAACAGTTTGATTATAATATGCCATAGCATAAGTCTACTTGAGTTTACCCTGTTTGGAGTTCATTGAGTGCCTTAGATGTGTATATTCAGGTCCTACTTTAAATTTCAGAAGTGTTCAGCCATTATTTCTTTGAGTATTCTCTCTGTCCCTTTCTCTCTTTCTTTTCTTTTCCTTCTAGGACTCCTATAACCTGTATGTTGGTATGCTTGATGGTGTCCCACAAGTTCCTCAGGCTCTGTCCCTTTTTTCTTTAGTTTTTCACTTTAGTTTTTCTTCTTTCTGCTCCTCAGACTGGATTATTTCAATTTCTGATTCTTTCCTCTGCCAGCTCCAATCTGCTCTTGAACCCTTCTGGGAATTTTTAGTTTCTGTTACTTTGGCCTTTAGCTCTGTTTGGTTCATTTTCATAAATTCCATCTCACTATTGATAGTCTCTTTGTATTCTTCTGTTGTTTTGTTGATGTCCTTTTTTAAAGTTTTTGTCTGGTGTTTCCTAGGTCTGCTTCTCCTCATTGACGGTTTCCAGTGCTTCACTTTTCTCCTTTGCCTGGGCCATTGCTTCCTGTTCCTACGTGTATTCTATCACCTTTTGTTGAAGCCTGGGTGTTTTGACACTTTAACGTGTTGTCGTTGGAGTTCAGACTCAAGCTTCTGTTTCTTAAGTTTGTATCCAGCTAGTGTTATGACAGCGCTTTCGTTCCTTGCCAGGACCTAACTAAAAGGGGGGGGGGGAGGATGGGGAGGAGAGGGGAAGGGGAAGAGGAGGGGGGAGGACGGAAAGGGGAGAAGGAGGGGGAGGGGAGGGAGGAGGGGGAGGAGAAAACACCTTTCCCAGATTTCCACGTTTCCCACCCTTTGCAGATTGACCTGTGCAAGTGCTGTCCTTCAGAGCCCATCCATACAATGTGTCTAGAGAATAACTCCAGGCCAAAGCCTAGGACTCCCGGAGCATCATGTATGGGTGGGTCTAGGAATCCCCCCATTTACATAGTTCCCAATTTTCCCTCTTCCCTAGGAAACAGTTTCCTTACAGTCACAGGCACTTCACTCTATGTCCTACAGCCAGCCATTCCTTACCCATCTCGGCACTACTTGACTGCTCTCCCACAGCGTTTTGTAGAAGGGTTCCATGTGCTGCCTTCTACATGCAATGTGGGTCCCTCAGGCCGCCACCAGACAGACTGGACCAGACATACATGCTCACAGTATGTGCATGAGAGCTACCCTATTCCCTCTGGAACTGCTACCAGGGTCCACAATGGAAGCACGGGCTGGCTCTACGCCAAATGGGGGTGGGGGGGGAACAGCCAGGGCACCACAAGATCCTGCCTCTTTTAGAAGCTCTTTTCTTGACTTGGCACTTACCCTGTTACTGCAGTTCTTTAAACTGTTTTCTGGAGCTTTGAGAAAGATGTTTCTGCCAGTTCTTGCTGGTTGTTCAAAGCTTCTATGGGGAATGGAAGAAGTACATCATTTTTGAGCATCTTTCTTTTTTGTTGATTTTAGCAGCCGTTGACGTGGAATGCCTAAATCCACTAACTCATTAGGAGTTACATAGTAGTGATACTCTATCCTGTCATTTCTTCTTCATTTATTAATTAGAATGCTGCTATTTGGTTACCTGGTGAAAGTCAGGATAAATGCTTTTTTTTTTTTTTTTTTTTTTTTTTTTTTTTTAACAATTTTCAAATTAGAAAATGGCTAAAATAGTTAATTTTCTGTTGTGTATATGTTACCAGAATAGAATTGTACAACACAAAGAGTGAATCCTAATATAATTTATAGACAATAGTTACTAGTATAGTTATAATAATATTGTTTTACCAATTGTAACAAAGTTACCACACTAATGCAAAACATTAATACCAGGAAAAACTGTGTATATGTGTGGTGGGAACTCTGTACTTTCTGCATGATTTTTCTGTAAACCTACAAGTGTTCTAATAAATAAAAAAAAAAGAGTAGGTAGGGGCCAAATTATGAAGGGCCTTGTATACCAGGCTAAGTTTTTTCTTTATCCCATAGGTGATTGACAGCTTGTTTTATTTGAAATTCTTACTTTATGATAGTTATGAGTTTATAATTATACACAGCCTTGTGATTTCCTCTTTAACCCACTGGATAAGAGTATGTTGTGGGAAGCGGCTGTGGCTCAATCAGTGGGGCTCCCGTTTACCATATGGGAGGCCCCGGGTTCGGTTCCCGGGGCCTCCTGGTGAAGGCAAGCCCGCCAGCATGGCGTGGTTAGCTGACCCAGCGAGCACAAGCAGCAAGGGGGGGATAAATGAATAAATAAATAAAATCTTAAAAAAAAAAAAAAAAAAAAAGAGTATGTTGTATCATTTCCACATATTTGTGAATTTTCCATTTTTCTCTCTGTTATTGATTTCTAATTTTATTCCATAATGGTCGGAGAATATATATTGTGTGATTTAAATATTTTTTAATTTATTCAGACTTGTTTTGTGACCTAAGATATGGTCTATCCTGGAGAACGTTCCATGTGCACCAGAAAAGAATGTGTACTCTGTCGTTGTTGGGTGAAATATTCTATATATGTCTGTTAGGCCTTGTTGGTTTAGAGTGTTATATTTCCTTGTTGACCTTCTGGTATATTAAAGTCTCCTACTATTAATGTAGAACCATCAATTTCTCCCTTCAAATCTGTCAGTATTTGCTTCATATATTTTGGGGCTCTGCTGTTAGGTATGTTGGTAATTATTGCATCTTCTTGTTGAATTGGCCCCTTGTCAGTATATAATGACTGTCTCTGTCTCTCAAAATTATTTTTTATTTAAACTCTATTTTATTTGATATTAGTGTAACTACCCAGATTTCTTTGGGTTACTACTTGCATGCTATATTTTCTTCCATCCTTTCACTGTCAACCTACTTATGTCTTTGAATTTAAAGTGAATCTCCCATAGACAGTCTATCGTTGGCCATGCCTTTTTTTTTATCCATTCTGCCAATCTCTGCCTTTTGACTGGAAAGTTTAACCCTTTTATATTTAAAGTCACTAATGATAACACAGGACATTCTTCTGCCATTTTGCTATTTAATCTTAGTAAGTCATACCTTTTTGTCCCTCAATTCTTCTGTTATGCCTGCTTTCATATTTATTTGATTTTTTTGTATTGTACCATACTGAGTCCCTTCTCATTCATGTAAGGAAATATTTTCATATATTTTCCTTGTTGTTACCAGGGGGTTAAAATCTAACATCCTAAATATATTTAACTTGATACCAACTTGACTCTAGTAGCCGTACTCATAATCGGGTCCGCAGGGAAATGAAGTAGCTACTCAAAAGCAGTGCTCAGCGATCAGACCCCCACACCCCACCCCATATCTTAAAGGATTGGATTTTTATCTCTGGCACCAGATAGCAGCTGCACCAGGGACTGGACCCCTCTGTTGCCTGATGCGAGAGTGGGGAATGGGCAACAGTCACAGAGAAAGCAATTTACTGGTGTTTACCATCATTTACCAGCCTCTTCCCTGGGTGTTATACAGAGTTCTACTGGACTTTTCAAAATAGTTGATTCAGACAGTCCCTGCCTGTTTAATAGTTGTTCTGGTGGAAGGACTGATTTCTAAAGCTTCTTACTCTGCCATATTCCCACAACCACCACTTACTGATTGATTTTTTACAAGAATGCTAAGTATATGTCAATGGGAAAATAATAGCCTCTGGAACAAATGATGTTGGGAAAATTTAAATCCACCTACAAAAGAATGAATTTAGACCCCTATCTCATACCAATTATAAAAAGCAACTCAGAATGGATCAATGACCTAACTATGGGAGCTAAAACTATAAAACTCTTAGAAGATAACACTGAGGCAAGTCTTCATGACCTGGGAATTGCTAATCAATTCTTAGATATGACACCAAAAGTGCAAGCAACAAGATAAGCAATAAATTTGGCTTCATCAATTTGACTTCATCAAAATTAAAAAACTTCTGTGCATCAAAAGCAATTATCAAGAAAGAGAAAAGACAACCCCTAGAATGGTAGAAAATATTTGGAAATCATATCTCTGATAAGGGTTTACTGTCCAGAATACATAAAGAAATTTTACAATACAATATCAAAAAAAGCAAACCCAATTAAAAATGGGTCAAAGACTTGAATAGACCTTTTTACAAAGAAGATATACAAATGGCCAATAAACAACAAATGAGAAGATGCTCAACATCATTAACCATTAGGGATATGCAAATCAAAACCATAGTGAGACACCACTTTTTACCCACAAGGATTGGTACTATTTAAAAAACAGAACAGGGAAGCGGCTGTGGCTCAATCAGTGGGGCTCCCGTTTACCATATGGGAGGCCCTGGGTTCGGTTCCCGGGGCCTCCTGGTGAAGGCAAGCCTGCCCGCACGGCATGGTTAGCTGACCCAGCGAGCACAAGCAGCAAGGGGGGGATAAATGAATAAATAAATAAAATCTTTAAAAAAAAAAAAAAAAACAGAACAGTGTTGGGCAGGGTGCAGAGAAATTGGAACTCAAATGTCTTGTTGGTGGGAACGGAAAATGGTGCAGCCACTGTGGAAAGCAATATGACAGGTCCTCAAAAAGTCAAATACAGAATAATGATATCACTTGGCAATTACGCTTAGAAATAATTACCCAAAGAAAGTAAAAACAGGGTTTCAAACAGATCCTATTAGAACAATGTTTACAGAAGCATCATTCACCATAAACAAAAGCTGGAAACAACACAAGCGTCCAATAACAAATGAGTAAATAAAGTGTGGTCCACGCACACAATGGAATATTATTCATCCATAAGAAAGAAGGAAGTGATGAAATATGCTGCAACGTGGAAGAATCTTGAAAATATTATGCTCAGGGAAATTAGCAAGGCACATGAGGACAAATATTGTATGGTGTCATTTATAAGAGATGACCAGAAAGAAAGCAGATTAAAGGTTACCAGAGGAATGAGGAAAGGAAGGAAGGGAACTGTTTATTTGGAAAAACAACAAATAAATAAAAAGTCCCATACTATAAAAGGGGCAAAATATCTAGGAGATTGATTCCTGAATACTAGAGAAAAAATGGTGCCTCTCCTGGGAAGCAAACTACCTTCAGAATAAACCAGCTCTTAGGCAGTAGAATGTGGGTGACTCAGCCTGGCTGTAGGTCGAGTCACAGCCTAGGAATCCTGTGGACAAGGAAGCCTGGAGAGGATCAGAACTTGCCCTTTGCATAACGTCTTAGTGCTCCAGGGCTGCTGTAACCAAGCGCTACAAACGAAGTGGCTTAAAGCAACGGAAGTTCATCCTTTCACAGCCCTGGAGGCTGGAAGTCCAAACTCCAGGCGTTGGCAGGGCCGGGCTCCCTTCAAGGTGCAGAGGGCGGCCCCTGCCTTGCCAGTCCTAGCCTCCGGGGCTTGGGTCTCTGTCCTCAGTGCCCCTTGCCTCGCAGCAACAGGGCTGCGACCCCCTCCTCTCCACATGCCTTTCCCGTGTCTGCCTGTGTCCCAGTCCCGCTTCTTGAAAGGACCCCAGTCATACTGGATAATGGCCCACCCTGACCTAGTTCAGCCTCGTCTTAACTAACACTATCTTCAAAAACCCTGATTCCAAATAGCGTCACATTCACGGGGCTGGGGGTAAAAACCTGAACATATCTTTCTGGGGGACACAATTCAACCCCTAACAGATAATTTCTTTCCTCTATCATCTTCGTTTATTTTCCCCATTACTCTCCCCAAGGATTCATACAGTAAACGTATACTGAGCACCCAGTGTCTACACCTGTGATGTTTAATTTTGTGTGTCCACTTGGCTAGATGATGGTTATTTGTCAAGCCAGCACTGTCGGTTACTGTGAGGGTATCCCATGGATTTAAACTATCGGCCAGCTGAATGGTCTATGGCTGAGCACATCTACAATCAACAAAGGAAATCGCCTTCAGGACGAGAGAGTTCTCGTCCAACCAGTTGAAGGCTGATGACTTCAGCAGTCAGAAAAGATTTTCCTCCTCTACTTCAGCCGGGCAGCTTCTCCTGGGGAATTCAACGTCACCATCGAGTTCCCAAATTGTAGCCTGTCCCACGGGATTCGGGCTTGCCCATCCCCACAGCCATGCGAGCCACTTCTTATCCTCAGTCTCTTTGCTCACATCTGTAGCCTGTTGGTTCCGTTTCTCTGGAGAACAGACTAGTACACAGACGTGGGCTAAAGGCGCGGAGTCGATACTTAAGATGATGCGGTCCCTGGACTCAGCAGCTCTGAGTACAGAGGCCAAGACAGGCAAGCATCTTATCACTCATGATAGCGGGTTAAGTGCTGCGGTAGGGGCCGTGCAGGTTTATAGAGGGACACCCCATCCATGCTGGAAGGATGATCGGGAGGAATGTGCCAGGAGGCCAGGGACATGGGGAGAGGGGAGAGCAAGGGGCTTGAGGAGCAGGGCCTGTGTCACTGGAGAAGAGAAGTGAGCATGAGCCTGAGGGGTAAACTGAGGCAAGCTCATCACAGGCCTTGCAAGCCACATAAAGAGTTTTGTGCTTTGCTCTATAGTATCTGGAAGGTACTTTTTTGTCTGGTGTGAGTCTGCTTTGTGGAGGGCTCCACCTCCCTGTTGGGGTGGGGACAACAGTAGGACAGAAGTCAACCTTCCAGAAGAGATAGCAAAATGACTTGGGAACCGAGCCCAGTTCTCTCTCCTTCTTGTGCCTTAGAACAGTTGTTCTCAAAGGGGGCAGGGGGTGGAGTGCGCCCCTGCCCTGAGGAGGCAAACCCGAATCACTCTGACCTGCCACACCCCACAGGAGCGCCTTCCCTTCTCCCCTCAGCCACCGGAAACCACGAGGGCGCCAGTTCCCTCAGGTGTGTCAGGGCGGAACAAGGGCAAGAAATCCTGCCGTCGCGGGTCTGTGCTTTCTTAGAGGAAGCAGCAGCAGGAGAACGTGGTGCGTGTGTGTGCGCACACGTGTCTTCTGGCAGCATTGGATCCATGGTTAGATCTGTATTTTGGAAAACAGCTCTGCTCCTTGGGAAGGAACACGATAGGTCGATCTGTTGAGCTTCAGAGGCAACAATTACGCAGGTGAGAGATGAGGTCTGTGCTAAGGTGGCTGTAGGGGTGGAAAAGGCCGATTGCACAGACATTTCGGAGGGGACATCACATCTGCGAGTAAGAGAAAGGGAGAAGCCGGGGCAGCGCGAGGCCTTGGCGCGGGCCGGGGACCAAGCCCCACACTCTCCTCGGGCTCCTCTGGGTGCATCTGCCCCTCCTGGAGACCAAGGGCCCTTGGCTTCTGGGAGCCTCCGGCCTCAGCTGACCACCAACTTCTGAATTGCTCTCTCATCCCAGTATCTAAAAGGGGAACTGTTTTAAAACTCTTTCCAACTAACTTTGACCAAACATTCTGAAGCTCACCTACGTAAATCTAGATGAGCAGAGTTCACTCACATGGCTCGAACCATAGCACCTTATCAGGGACTTTGAGGGACTGTAGGTTTCTTAAACCTCACATGTAAAGCGTTAAGTGACTGTCACACAACAGGAAAGAGAGACCTACTGTACCATCCGGCGCCCAGGGTCTAATTATTACTGCCTCGAATTATCACCCCCACTGCTGCTAAATTCTTTACCTGCAGCATAGTTGAACTCCAGAGGTGAGAAATTCTTTCCTGCCTTTGAAAATGCCAAGGAAAAAACCCAAAGGAGTAACTTCCAATATGAACCTTAGAAATCAAACCTACACGGCACACACAGGCAGGGCAGGGAAAGCGCCAGCCGACATGGAAAATAACTTACTGGAGAGTCAAAGTCTGACGTTGAGTTTACTTAGAAATTACCTCCGACTGTGACTTGGGTGTGTGAAGTTGGACTGCACCACTCAAAAGCAGCAAACAGTGAACAAAGCAAGAAGAGTACAAAGAAGTCGAGGGTAGCCAGTCCCTGCAGGTGTTTTCATTCACGCTTAATTAAGACAGGAACAAGGAAAACTGTTATCAGAGGGAAGCACAGAGAAACATAATGGATAGAAGTGAGGACCTGGTATAGAAGATAAGATGCCAGAGAAGGGCTCTTTGCTAGGGAAGAGGCTTCCCTGATGATTACCGTTCTCTTTTATAGAAGAAAGCTTAAGGTCGACTCTCTAAGGAGAGGGCCTTTCCCACTTTTCCAAGAATGGCCCCCCTTACCAAATGCTCCTCCTTTTCTCACTAATCTCACTGCCTGAAATTTCCGCCGGCATTAACCTGTCAGGAGACACCAGCATTTCAACTACGTTAAGAAAATACGCAGCATTGACAGATTCACCAGTTAACCAGAAAGCACTCACTTTAAGTAATCATCACACATTGTCCTATATGTGAATTCAGATGGTAGTGTCCTTCAGGCGTCTTTATCCTTTCACTTTCCATCCCTGCTTATGCCTGCAGTAAATACTCAAAGAAACGGAGAATCAAACTGAGGAAGAAGAAAAACATTTGAAAGAGGATTGAAAAACAAAAGCTCTGAGCTCACACCCCCAGGCTCCTAAAGTAAGATGAAGAAAATTCCCAGGACGGTTCTTCCTGGAACTGAAGCACAAAGGAGGGGGAGAGAAGGAGGGGAGGAGGGAAGAAGGGGGAGGGGAGGAGAGGGGAAGGGGAAGGGGAAGGGAGGGGAGGGGGAGGGGGAGAAAACAAATGAAAAGGAAAAAAACCGTGAAGTCACATTCACAAGAGGGTAAAAATCAAAGATATGTGCGGTTATGTAAGTCCAAATCTGTATTAAAGACTAAGTGACTTTTTCTTTCCCCTTATCTTTTTTATAGCTGTGGTTTACAGAAAAACCATGCAGAAAATACAGCATTTCCACATCCCCCCTCTCATTTACACCTTGCAATAGCGTGCTACATTTGTTACAGTAGGCGAAAGAACATTATTGTAATTGTACTATTAGCTACAGTCCACAGTTTACATTAGGTTCACTGTGTTGCACAGTCCTATCGGGTTTTAAAATTTTTTATTCTAGTAACACACTTACAACCTAAAATTTCTCCTTTTAATCACATTCAAATATACAGTTCAGTACTATTAATTACATTACAATATTGTGCTACTATCACCACCATCCATTGCCAAAACTCTTCCATCACCCCAAATAGAAACTATATATAATTTAAGCATTAGCTCTCCATTCCCTACCCCCACCCTGGACGCTGGATTCTAGTTTCTGACTCTATGAATTTGCTTATTCTAATTATTTCATATTAGAGAGATCACACAATGTTTGTCCTTTTGTAATGAATAACTTTTTTCTTTCTTTTTTTAATTTTTTTTTTTTTTTTTTTTTAGGTACTGGAGCCAGGGATTAACTCGGGACCTCGTATGTGGGAAGCCTGCACTCAACCATTGGCTCCCCAGAGTTGGTTTTTTCATTTGTTTGTTTGTTGTTTTGTTTTTGTTTTTAGGGGTAGTGGGGATCGAACCCCAGACTTCATATGTGGGAAGCAGGTGCTAAACATCTTGAGCTACATCTGCTCCCCTGAATAACTTCTTAATTCTGTGAATTTTCTATTAACAGCCAAAACTTCATCAAGATGGGACATAAATGACCCTTATTTTCCTTCCTGGTGGGTTTGTAGCCCTCTAAGGCATTCAAGAGTTTTTGTCTATCTGGTGGGCATTTACAACTTACAGCATCTGTAGAAACCAGACAGAACACGACTGAAGAAGAGCAGAGCCTGAAAACGAGAGCTGGAGGCGCCTGTCCTTGGGGCAGCTCTTGGTCTTTGGCTGCTCTGCTCATAGACAGCAGGCACAGGGCAGCATCCGCGTGCAGGCGGCCAAAGCCACCTGCCTCCCGTGAAAGCAGGCCAGCATGTGCCAGTTTAGTCTCTGGGTTTATATTCAGGGTTACAGTGAGGTCACTTCTTCTAAGTGCAGATTTTAGGGGGGAAATAACCCTTCCATCTGCTGACTGCCATGTAACTAAACTGATACAATGAGCTAAGGTTCCTTCTGCAGTCGAGTCCTAGGGCTTAACGTCCAGAAATCTTAATAATGGACAAGAGCAGTGTATGTCCTTACTGCCACGTCTCAGGGCTGGGTTCCTGGAGCTGAGGCACGAGCTGAGGCAGGGGCTGGCGGACAGCGACGCTCCGGCTCTGCTAAGCGGTGACAGCGCAGGAGAGGCTGAGGCCCTTCACACCGGAATCTGGCAGGCACCTGGCCGGTGACCCTGGGGAAAGTGCCAAGTCTTTCTACAGCTCAGTTGCCTTATCTGTCGGTGAGGGTCATAGAATCGAATGAAGTAACGTGTGCCCCGGCTCCTGGCCCGTGGTCTGTGCTCGGCTTTACATACAGCAGGGCACGTGCCATGCCAGTCGGGCTGGCAGGAAGCGGGCAACCTGCGGAGAGCCGGACAAAGGGGCTGTTTGTAAAGCCAGCAGAGCAGGGTGTGGGGAGCCGTGGAGGGTGGGGCCACTCAGCACTTCGCTCAGTGCTGCACTTGGTACGACCTTGGGCTGAAGGGAGCCCCAGGGGAGGACTGCGTGGAGGGCACTATGATCCCCCAAAAGAAGCTGGGGGAACAGACACCCTCACCTCACTCTCCTCCCTACCTCAGTCTCCTGCCAGGGTGTCTCACCGGCCAAACCCAACAGAAGCCCAGAGGACAAAGCCGCTTCTTCTTCATAGTCTGCACAGTTCATCAACCCCGGGCACTGACCTCGGGGAGGGAGGGAAACTGGGAGGGAGGGAAACTGGGAGGGAGGGAGGGAAAGTGGGAGGGAGGGTTGGAGGGAGGGAAAGTTGGAGGGATGGAGGGATGGAGGGAAAGTGGGAGGGAGGGAGGGATGGAGGGAAAGTGGGAGGGAGGGAGGGATGGAGGGAAAGTGGGAGGGAGGGAGGGATGGAGGGAGGGAAAGTGGGAGGGAGGGTTGGAGGGAGGGAAAGTGGGAGGGAGGGAGGGATGCAGGGAGGGCGGGCAGGCACAGAGAAGAGGCAGCACAGAGCCTTCTGAGCCTGTGGTGTGCATGGCACGTCAGCCATCCGCTCGGTGCCCGCATCAGTGTGTGACACATGGTAAGAAGTATTCTTGAATGATCCCCCCGAGTCAGAGGCACGTTTGTTCATGTGTAGCCTGCCTTTTCCAGGACATCCACAACAGGCGCCTCACAGCAGGGAGTCAAAGCACCCCACGCTTGAGGGTCAGATGCGGCTGTAAGAGCAGGGCCCCCTGAGGGCAGGCGCTCGGGCTGTGCAGCTGGGTGGGGGCCAGCCGCTCCGCCACCCTGGGGGCAGCGCGGGCCAGCCCTCGAGCCACGGCCCGTGGGGTAAAGAGCCCCGGGGGCCCCTGGTCCCCCATTCTCCCCCGCTAGACCTCGGGGTCAGTGTGGACAGACGGCGCCCCGTGAGGCAGGCCCACCCACGAAATGCTCAGCTCAGGGGGGCTGGCGAGGCAAACGCCCCTGAAAAGGGGGAGCAGGAGGGCCAGCTGTCGAGGGCCGCCGCGAGGAAACCTGCGGTGACTCTGAGCTTGATCTGAGTCCTGCACGCCCGCTGTCCGCGGCTACAGTGGCCTTTCAGGGGGTCACACAGAGGCGGACTCGGGGGGCGAGGAGAGGAGCGCGGAGGCCACTCCAGATCCGCAGCCCTGGGGCGCAGGCAGGCCGGGGAAGGGGGCCCGTCCCCGAGCCTCTCGGCAGAGCCGCGGGCACAGCGCGTCCCGGGGAGGCCCCTCCGGCTTGAGGGGGGCCTGGCAGGGGCCCCGAGGTCTCAGTCTCCGCATCAGGCGCCGCGGTCTCCGCCGAGAGCAGCTCTGGAAGGGCCTCGCCCTCGTCCTGCCCCTCCTGCTCTGAGGCCGCCCCGGCCCGGGCCTCGGGCCTGGTCCCAGCTCCAGCACGGCCGCCTGCGGCTCCCGCCGCGTCCCCTTTGGGGGGCCAAGGAAAGTGGGCTCCTTGGCGACTTTTCTGCCGACCCTCCCTTTGTGCTGGGCTCCGTCACAGTCATCGCTCGCAGCTTCCTCAGAAAACTCCTGAGGGAAGAATAAGGATTTCACACTGATATTTCAATAAGATACCCAGATTTACTTTTTAAAAATAGACTTTTCATTTTAGAAGAGAGTTATATTTACAGAAAAGTCACGAAGGTAGTGCAGGGCGTCCCCGCACCAGTTTCCCCTGCTGTTAAGCTCTCCCGTCACTGAGGTACACTTGGCACAAAGAATGAACCCATGTCCCAGCTTTATTCTGAGTCCCGGGCTTACCCTTTTAAAAGAACGCTGCCACTACGAATAGGGTATGTGTGGGCGATCGGGTCACCAGGGCATCTCACTGCTACCCCAGAACACCTCGGAGGAACAGGCCAGAGCACAGCGGGCGGCCGGAGAAACGCACCCGGCCTCACCTCTGCTCTCCCCCAGGAGAAACTGAGCTTCTCCTCAGGCCTGGGTCCTTCACAATGGAGAAACTGAACAAGGGGGTCTCTGAGACCCCTCCCAGCGTGAAATTCTGTGTTTCTGGAACGGAGGATTGTCAGCTGCCTCTGCCATTGGCTTTTTTTTTTTTTTTTTTTTTAATTCAATATCAAGTTTAATGTCATATACCTCTGATATCATTCATAGAAACTTTTTTACTTTGTCAAACAATATTTTAATTAGTATTAAAATTAGTAGTATTTCAATTAGTATTCATTAATGCATATTAAAAGCATTTTAATTGTGAACATAATACATGATAAATGATTCATACAGTGCCATTGGCTTTTAAACTAGATTTTGGGTTTCTGAATTTCCAAATCTGCCCAGAGGAAGCCAAGAGTATGGGAAGGCCTGTTAAGAAGCAGCATGTGCACAAACGGCAAAACTTAGAGGATGTGGCTAAAATTTACAAAATTTAAAATGCCGAGAATCATATAGAACCCCAGGCACTCTCGCTCAGTGCTGACCTGAACGCTATCCCATTCTCTTAGGGTCCTCTCCTGAAGATTTTTCACATCATTTCATTTCAGTTCAAAATTAACTTTCAAAAAAATGCCAAATATTGATAATTTGTTTCTTTTTCTTTTTCTTCAAAAAAGAACAGTAAATAGACTGTAAATCCCAGTACAGGGGTTAAATATTTTAGCATTAATGAAACAGTGCTAAAACATCGCACCAGAATTTTCCTTACAGGAGAGTCAGGGCCCTGACTAGGGAGAAAATACCGCCGTCTCGCTGACGTTGGCTCCCGTCAGGAAGGCCAGGCTGTTGTCCTAGAAGCACCAGAGTCCATAGGGCCGGGGGAGCCGGGCCTCCTGGCTGCCATTCCCAACTCGCTGCCCACTGTGGCCACTACTCCCACCTCCTTCCGCAGGCAAGTGCAGCCACCTGCCCTCTGCCAGTCGGCCCTGTCCTCCACCATCAGGCCCAGCCACCCCTGGGCCTTCAGCAGCGCTGTGGAGGCCAGCGTCTCGGGGAGCTCTGGAGCACCAGTGGTGCCAGAGTTGCTTTCCCGCCCCCTGCCCGACCCGAAAGCCAGGGTCAAGGGCTTTGGCACCGCACCCAGTCAGTCCTTGTCTGAGGGCTGCCTCTGGCGGGGGTTGGGGAGGCCTTCCAGATGCAGGCAGCTCCCGTCTGCCCAGAGCAAGTCTCCAGGACAAGCAGGTGTGTCCTGGAGCCTGAGTAACTCACAGCAGCTGGCTTCGGGCGCGAGCTCAGTGGCGGGATCTGGGCGGGCACCTGCGGCATCCACTATGCTCATGGTTGGAGAATGCTAAGGGAACCATACCAGAATTTTGAATACTGGTGAATAAAGGCCTTTCCTATAAGTGCTGTTCCACTGTGAATCCAATAGTTGATGAAAGTAAGTTTCTCTTTAAAGTAATACTCCAGTTAAAAGAAAATTAGAAAAAGTATAATACCACCATTTTGCAACTCCTAATAAATTAATGGATCTAACTATTGAATATCAAAGCTGCATTCATCATGAAAAGAGTGATAACTAGACATTGTGTCTCTGGATGGAAGTGAGACACAGTTATCTAGTAAAGTATTCTTGCTAAATTTTACTGGAGCCTCTTTCTCCAACTGCCAATTTATAGGAAATACAGAGGACAGAGGAAGATGTTAAACATTATCTCAGCCAAAGCCAGAATGTGAGAAAAAATACTGGAAAACTAAAACTCTCCATTTTTCAAAAAATAAATTTCAAGAAAAAAAGATGGAGAGAAAATCTTATATTTAAAAAGACAAGATAATATCAATTAATAGCAATGTATAGAGATCACTTCAATTCTCACAGAACAAACTGTAAAAAATAATTATGGGAAAATCAAAACAGTTATTGATAATGTTGTTTCGCTTTACTCCAAGCCCTCTGGGCTCCCTGCTGTTCCTCAAACAGGCCAGGAGAGCTCCCCGTTGCATGCCGCTTTGCTTGCTGTACCGTCCTCCCAAAACCCTCCTCCAGGGATGTCTGCATGGCTGCCGCCTCAGTGCAGCAAGGTTATCCTCAAGAGGCACCTTCTTGGGAAGCCTTCCCAACCATGCAATCTAAAAAGTTCAACTCTCCCATTCTTGACATTTCATCTTCCTTTCTAGGTATTCCTAGCTTACATTAGGTAAATATTTGTTGGTATTGAATGAATATGGATGACTCTCAGCAATATAATATTAAAAGAAAAGTAAGTTCCACAATATACTATTTGTATAAAGTTAAAAACAACTAAAATATATTTAATTTTTGAGGAGTACATATGTGTGAGAAAATATATGCATATTGTGTGTATGCTCTTACATGCACATTCAGGAGAATGACAGAAACAAAATAAATGGTTGTTACCTCAGATAATATGTGGCAGTGGGAACGAGTAGATGGTAACTTTTTAGGAAGATGTAAGTTATCATCAATAATCCTTATCTTATGTTGATAGTGGATTCATAGATATTTATTATGTATTTATGAATTAATTTAAAACTAAAATAAAAGTAACATAGAATTATACCAAATTCTAACAAACATAGCACTCATAAAAAAGAAAATGATAGGCTAGCATTGCTTACAGATATTATTACAAATCCTAAACTATTATTTTTAAAAAGCATCTAATAGCATTTTCTAAAAATGATATACCACAATCAAGAAAGCTCTATCCCAGTAATACAAAGGCAGATGATGTTAGGAAAACTATTAACACAATTCAATGGAGAAAAAAAATGATGATCTATATATATGCCAAAACCATTTAATAAAGTTCAAAATTCATTACTGATTTTAAAAATTCACAAAATAAGAATAGATGAACACTTAGCATATCTGATTTATATGTATGTATGTGTATATATATATATATCAGAGGTTTTATTTTAAGATCACAGATTGAAGAAATATATTTAATTTTGTTCCCTCCCAAAAGTTTTTTGTGTTTTTTTTTTTTTTTTTAACATGAACCAACAAAATGGTGTTTGAGCTGGTGTTCCTCAGAAAGCAGAGCCTGAGACAAAGCATCCTCACCAGCACATTACTGAGGATGCGATCCTTAGGTAGCAGAGACGAGGGGGCAGGAAGTCAGGCAGGGAGCGGAAGAAAGGAAATGTAAGATGGCACCTTGCCAAGCTGGTCACAGCTTCACGGGAAGGCACAACCACTTGCTCCATCACACAGGATCTACCCAGCAAGGCTCCTGGAACCACTGTTCCTAGGAGCAGTCCCTTCTTCCTGCTAGGTCTAAGTCAGGCACACAGTGCACTAGCCCACCTCTCTCCCACCCCCCATATACACATCTATCTTACTCAGCCGTTCTGGGGCAGTAGCTGAGAAAGTGAGACCCTACGCCTTTGCAGCACGATATTTCCTCTGAATCAGGAAGACGCAGGAGGAAGGAGAAGTGGCTCAATGCAGCAGGGACCATGGAAGCTGTGCCACAGCCTGATCTCCATCTCGGGGAAGCTGAGGCAGCAATTTTAGGAGATGCCACAGCGCTTGCAATCTCTAGGACTCCCCACAGCAGCCCCGGGGCGGGAGGAGAAGTACAAATCTGTGGAGGCGCATAATTTGATATAAATAGAGAGAGTGGTAAAGCAGACAAAAAAAAAATGTAGAATGTGGAAACCAAATAGATTTGCAGTGTCTACCTTAGCAGACAACAGCTGAAAAACAAACCACCAAGACAAAGTGAAACTGAGGGGCCTAGGATGTAGACAGTGCCTACCTCCTTTCAAGTGTGATTTTCCTGGCCACTTCATTATTTTCTCTGTACTCATCTAGTGACAAATCTTCTGAGAAACAACCTTACTCACCCTACAGATTTCTCAAAAATCTCAGGAATTGATATCACCTGTTACCCCTGGAATTGAGTTGGTGGTTGAACAGGTTAGAACATTCTTCCCCGAGAAACATGATAGACCCAAGTTCCTCAGCAGTAGGCAGATTACCTTACAGTGAAACTCAGTCATAGCCACACCCACATGCTCAGTGGTCACAAACGGGTCTTAATCCCTCGCTCTTAATCATGAGTAGACAACCAAGCAGTACCAGATAGTTGACTTCTAATATTGAAGATAAAAACTAGGAGAAGAAGAAAATAGCATCTTGGGAAAAAAAAGACAGAAAATAAGATTTTAAAATTTTCTGTATTTATTACCTTCAGAGGAATAAAAGATTTTGCATGCATGAAGAAAGGAGAGGATAATCCATAAAGGAATGTTCAGAGGGGAAAATAATCTTAGAAATGAAAAGTAATGATCACAGAAATGGCAAACTCAATAGAATGGTTAAAGATAAAATTGAGGAAGTTTCCTTAAAAGAAAAGAAAAAAATATAGAAAAAGGAGAGAAAAATTTAAAAAAATAGAGATCCAGCCTAAGAGATCCAACCACTATATAATAGGAGTCCAAAAAGAAAGAACAGAGAAATAAGAAGAAAGTATCAATGAAATAATTACGGAACCCAGGAGAAAAGGACATGAGTTTGCGGATTAAAAGGATTCATCAAGTGCCCAGCAGAGTGAGTAAAACAGATTACTAAGGAACATCATGGTGAGTTTTCAGAACATTGAGAAATATCCTAAAAGATTACAGAGATTAAAAAAAAAAAAAAAGAACATCCTACAAAGGATCAGGAATCAGAATGACTCTGAATACTCAACAGCAACACTGAAGCTATAAGGCACTGAAGCAATACCTTCAAAATTCTGAAGGAAACTGGTTTCAGACCATTAATTCTATATCCAGCCTAACTATCAGTCAAGTGAGGAGTAGAAAAAAGAACACTTTCAGATGCAAGAATTCAACTTTCTCAGGAAGGTCTTAGAAAATGTGTTCTACTAAAATGAGGAAGTGACAAAAAAGAGAAAACAGAAAATCCAATACAGGAAAGAAAATGAGCACCTCTAGGGTGATGGCAAAGGGGGATCCCCGAATGAACACTGTGTACCAGGGGTAGAAAACAACCAGGGCACTTCAGAGCAAGCTGGAAAATGTGTGGTACAGGCATGTGGCTACGATTTCTGCTTGAAACAGGTGCTGTTGGGACTCACAGTGATGACCACATAGGACCGAGGCTGATAAAATAAGAAGTATGTTCCTAAATATGGTTACACAAATATAATCTTTCTTTTACACACAAATCTCTTTTAACTGACATCTTGATAAATGCCTTGTGATATTCATACACTGCAATGCAGAAGAAAACACAGATCTGCTTGAATAAGAAGAATTCTCCTATATTTACATATTTATAAATGCCTGGAATGTCTCTGAGACATATGAAAGAACTGCCTGTAACAATGGTTTTTCTAAGAGGAGACAGATCCCTGGGGAAAGAGGTATGACAGAGAGTTACTTTCCTCTATTTACTCTTTAGTTTCTCTGAATTTTGTACCATGTACATGTATGAACTTTTTAATACTATTGTAATAAAATACATTACATGTGTGGGTACATACTTCAAACTCAGAGCCAGAATCATGCTAAAATAAGCATTCATCATCAAGTAAAAAAGAAAAGTCAAATTGTCTTAATTATTATTTAGTATTATTTAACAAACAATTAACAGATGCAATTTAAAAATAAAATAAGAGGAATAAATGGTCCATTTCTGCAGATGACATAATTCCAAAATTTTTAAAAACCAGGGGAAGGATAAAAAAGTTACTAGAAACCATGAGCGAATTTAGTAGCATGGCTGATTACAAAAATAAAATACAATAATCTATAATTTTACTGACAATAATCAGTGAAAAAATGTGTTTTATTACATTTATTTATTTTACACAAGAAAGTAATATCATCTCCTAAAAATATTAAAATAAATAAGGGTACACCAGATAAAAAGTTAATGTCCCTTTCCCTACTCCCCCAATCCTCTTCATAATCTTATAAACTAGATCCCATTCTGTCCCCCATTTTACAGATGATGATTTAAATATAAATAATAAAACCATGAAGTATTAGAGTTTAAAAAAAATAGCTGAATGTATAACTCTTGGGTATAAGTCTTTCTAAGCAGGTCACAAATTTCAGAAGCCATAAGAAAAAGAGTGATACATTTTACTGCCTAAAAATTAGAATCTACTGTATAAAAATGCTATAAATACAATCAAAATACAAACAACAAATTGGGGAAAA
Organism: Tolypeutes matacus; assembly: GCA_026826555.1. NCBI lineage: Eukaryota > Metazoa > Chordata > Mammalia > Cingulata > Chlamyphoridae > Tolypeutes > Tolypeutes matacus. The sequence continues at coordinate 4,931,927 of JAKSZT010054548.1, read as the reverse complement.
AATTGTAACAGTATGACAAAGGACTAATTTCCCTCACATTACAAAGGGTCCTTACATTTCTAAAGCAAAAGGAAAACAATCAAAAAGAAAAATAGGCAAGGAAATTATCAGAAAGTCCACTGAAGAAAAAATAAAAGTATCACCAAAAAATGGCCAACCATTATCATAACTACAAAAATACAAATCAAATTGGTGAATGTTATATTTTAGTCAATAGGTTGACAACGATTAAAAATTTGATGATACCCAACTTGATGTCAACAGTTTGTTGAAAATGGTGTTCTCATACATTATTGGTAGAGTTTAAATTGGTGAAACATTTAGGCAGGTGGTTAGACAATTGTATAGGTATATCCTTAATAACTCAGCAATCCCACTTCTAGGAATTTACTGTAATGCAGCTATTACATAAAGACTTTAAAAATATATGTGCAGGGAGCGGATGTGGCTCGAGCAGTTGAGCACCTGCCTCCCACATGGGAGGTCCCAGGTTTGGTTCCTGGTGCCCTCTAAAGAAGACAAACAAACAATGAGCAGACATCAAGCAAAAATGAGCAGACAATGAACAAAAAAAACAAGCCAAAAAAAAAAAAACCAAGCAGACAATGAGCAATAAAAACCGAACAGACAACAAGCAAAAAAAAAAAAAAAACAATGAGCAGACAATGAGCAAAAACACATAAGCAGGGAGTGGATGTGGCTTAAGCAGTTGAGCCCCTGCCTCCCACATGGGAGTTCCTGGGTTCAGTTCTGATGCCTCCTAAAGGAAAAACAGACAACAAGCAACTCCAGTGAGCAAACAGATGAGGGAGACGCCTCAGGGCGGGGAAAATGTGTGTGCAGGGATGTTCATAGGAAAATTTTAAGAACAAAACAACATAAATGCTCATCAGTGATAGACTGGTTGAGTATACTACATTATATTCATACAATGAAATATTTTCCGCCCTTTAAAATTTTGAGTATATCTGTATATCCAAATATGCAAAGATGGTCAAATTATATATCAACTGAATAAAGCAAGCTGCAGAACAGTACATGTCATGTAATAGTGTCTCAAATGAGTGAACAGGTGTGTGTATGTGTGTGTACTTTTAACTTTTATATGCACAAAAAATTTCTGGAAGGACACACCAAAAAAAAAAAAAAGAGTGCTGCTATGGTTTGAAACTGTATGTACCCCAGAAACTCATGCTCTTAAAGCTACTCCATTCCTGTTGGGTATAAACCTATTGTAAGTGGGGCCTTTTATTAGATTACTTCAGTTAAGGAGTGGCCCAGGGTGGGTCTTAATCCTCTTACTGGAGTCCTTTATAAGAGAAGCTGAAAGAAGCTGAAAACAACAAAGTCCAGAAGAGAAAGGAGAGACCAGCCGACACCGCCATGTGCCTTGCCATGTGACAGAGGAGCCCAGGATCACTGGCAGCCAGTCTCCAGGAAGAAAGCATTGCCTGGTAAGGCCTTGATTTGGACATTTTTCTCAGCCTCAAAACTGTAAGCTGGTATGCTAATAAATTCTCACTATTAAAAGCCAGCCCATTTTATGGCATCTGCTTTCAGCAGCCTAACAAACTAAAGCAAGTGCCTCCTGATGGAACATGGATGTGGGAATCAAGAGGGGAAGGCAAGAAACTTACTGTTTATGTTTTTACCCTTCTGAGCTACTTGATTTTTCTGCCATATATCTTTTGTGCAACAAAATGTTAAATCTATGGGGAATAAAATGAAGGGAGGATTTTTAAATTTTGTCTGGATCTACTTTTCTGTATCCAAATCATCATTGTCGCCAGACATGTCTCAGGTTTAAGCTAAATAATACTAAAAATTCCATTTAACAGGTCAACTTACTTAAGGGAACATTCTGCCACTCAATCATTCTGGCAGATCCATTGAGATGCAAAAAAATTCCCCATGAGCCATTTTAGGCTCGTTTGTGAGAGAGGTAGATGATAACTCAGGGCCCACAATTTTTCTGGCCAATGCCCAATTTTCATTGTTTAACAGTCTAGCACTCTGGGGTTTATTCAAATGTAGATAGATACTTCTTGATTTAAAAACAACAATCCACCAAAATAAAAAAAAAAGGTGGGGGGAGCTATCTTGGCCTCAAATGTAAGTACTCCCTGCAAAAGTTGAACGTTCTCAAACTTAAGCAAAAAATACAGACTGTTTTTTATAACTAACTCTTTCGCCTGCCGCACCTGACATCTAAGCATGTGGAACTCCGTGGTACCCATCGTGACGAATGCCTCCCTTCTGGCACTCCACAGCAAGCTCAAGCTCTACGTTCTCTGCTGTTGGGCCCCAGTCAGGAGCGTGTTCTAGAAGATTAAAGGACATTTCTCTGGTTGCTTTTTGTAAACCCCATCACTGAGTCAAGCGCTATGACTAGAATCATCTTAACTGGATGATGTGCTCACAGCTGCTTCCAGAGCACGGTAGACACAGCTGCTTTGCCGAGATGGTCTTTCGGAGACCGCCTTGCTGCCCTGCTGCTGCCGAGAGCCCCTGGCGGGCAGCCGCCGGCCACCTGCTCCTCCAGGCCTCAGCCTGTCCCGACGGCATCCCGTTCCGGGAGCAGCCCACAACCAGCCGAGGTCGAGGTTGGGAGTAAAGTCTCAGCCATCGGGGCCCAGCAGAGAGCCTATTCCTGATGGGCTGTTTGAACTCCAGAGCTCGCCAAGGATCAGCCGAGGCTGCCAGGCCTGAACCTCTCTCTCTGCCCAATCCTGCTTCCCGCTCCCTTCACAGGTGTCGATCCCAAGGGCACACCCCAATAAACTTCCTTAAAACTCTATGTCTGCTTCCTGGGGAACCCAGATTCTGTCACAGGGTTCAGGAACACTGCCCAGGATAAGAAAGGGTCAGGGGTTTCTCTGTCCTTTTTCTGTAACCTGTTGATGAACCATGGCAGTTTCCTCAAGGCACAACAAGACAGGCGGAGCCAAGACTAGCACCTGACAGAGGATACACTCTTGCAGGAGTGGATCCATAAAGGCACATGGTCACCACGAGGCGCCGAGAATGGAAACATCCCATAAACCGTAAGTCACAAGGAACAAAAAGACTGAATATCAGCCCAAAGGTAGCGGGGTCCACCAGGAGCCGGACTTCTGGAGCAGGACTATAGGCCCAGAATGGGGAAGAACAAGACCAAGACAGGGCCTGGCCTCAGGAGAGACCTGGATCTGTAGAGAAGGAGGGGAGCAAGGCGATAGCCCGATTCCAGCACCGAGCAGGGGCCCAGGCGCATCAGCTCAGGTACTGGCTGAGGGCACCCCCAGGTGGGCAGCCCTGTCCTTGATGACAAGCACAGAAAGCACAGTGCTATGCCTCTCTGGCAGGGGTGCTGCCAGGAGGAAAGCTCAGTGCCTGCGCCATAGCAAGCACTGCAGAAAAGATTGAAAAGCGAGCGTTTGAGCGGCAGTAGCTGTCGTCATCCTTGCTGCTCTGGGAATGAGGGCAGGTGCTCGGAATTTGATAAAAGACCAAGCCTGAAGCTGAGGAGCCCGAAGGACCTGGCCCCCGGGGCTGGCACGGGCAGAGGCAGGGCGGAAAGGCAGAGGCTCACAATCTCTGACCACAGTTTCTTTCTGGATAAACAGAGAAACTGTTCCCTCGTATTCCAGACTGAGATTCTGCATTGCCTTATGCTTCCCTCTGTGCCCAGGTGCCAGGAAGCTTAGAACCAAGCATGACTCAAAAGGAGGACGGCTCTCCCTTCCTCCCGTCTAACTTTCCATTCTCTCCTCGACCACCTTTTCTCATTACTTGAATTTTATTCTCTTACCTCTCTTTTAATTGTAATGGATATCGAATCCTTTTGATATTTAAGTAGAGTATAAATAAACAAATTCAAATAAATTCTTGTAGTGAAAAAAATCACTTTCATGGAAAAATCTCCCATATTTAGGCTATTGTTGATAAAGATCTTTGCAGCTAACATGTTTTCTATAAATATAGTCATGAGCCAGCTTTTAAAATTCATTCATTTGTGCTTTCATAAACTATTGTTGAAGGGAGAGTGCAGGTTGATTCGTACTTCCTCAGCCGTGGGTGCCCGCAGCATCAAAATGGTGGGATTTGGTGCTATGGAGAAATTTTCGGTTGAATAGAAGAGTGCAGTGGAGAGGAAACTGGCAGGGCACAAATGAAGACCAGCACAGCAATTGGACTAAAATTAGTTTGCTTTCCCGAAGCTCTTGAAAATGACGTTAGAACTTTCTTTCCTGAATATGCCCATCAACTCTTTGAGGCTGATGAAACTGCACTTGGTCGCAAAGGTCTGAAGATCCTTTGCACGCCGTTGCTGGCAGCCTGTCGACACGTTCTGAGCAGAAAATGCATCTAAAGTTGATGACAACTTCATGTGGAGGCAGATGATACTGACGGCAAAATTAGGCAGATCATTCCCCCTGGATTTTACACAAACACAAATGATTTTCCCTCTGCTGGAAAAGGAAGTTGATTTCAAGCCATTCGGAACCTGACAGCACACATGGCCAGTTCTGCGTCCAGCCGGAGGAGAAAACGACGGGACATGTCGAGGCTTCCGAGAACATCCTGAAAGACTTCAGGCCTTTTTGATGTAGTTTACTGAAACGCCAGCCTTACCGGCATGGATAACGAAAGGTGGCACGACTTTCTAGTGTCTGGGAAGAATAATAAGGATGGCGCTAGCTCTCTGCAACCATACGCTACATGACAGTCTACCCAGACAAAACCCTGCCACGTGTCAGTCAGAGGCTGAGAGTGACTCCATCTCAAGGTCAAGGCCACAGTGCTCAACTTCTCGAAACAGTTCATAGACACTACGGTGCATCTCCTTCAGTCCTTGGTATGACCATGGAAGACCCATCCAAAAGCTATGTGAAATTAGGAGACTTTGTGCTTGTGAAGCTTTGTCAAGATTTGCCCTGTTTTTCCCTGGAAAAGTTAATGCAAATATCCAATGGCGGTATGGCAATAGAGGCTCAACGCAAGCTCGAAATAAATAAGCAACCTGCTGGACGGGTTTATAAAAGTCTTCGTCTAGTAACTGCCCTGAGTGATGCTCAACAATACAGAAGCTGTGGACTAGTTATTAAATGAAGACTAAGGGGAGCGGATGTGGCTCAGGCGATTGGGCTCCCGTCTACCATATAGGAGGTCCAGGTTCGATTCCCGGGGCCTCCTGGTGAAGGCGAGCTGGCCCGCGTGGCGAGGTGGCCCGCGTGGCAAGCCTGCGCATGCAGCGAGCTGGCCCATGCAGAGTGCTGGCCCGCGCGGAAGGCTGGTGCAGCAAGATGATGGAACAAAGAGAGACAGTGAGAGACAATAAGAGACACAGCAGAGCAGGGAGCTGAAGTGGTACAAGAGATTGAGCCCCTTCTCTCCACTCCAGAAGGTCCCGGGATCAGTTCCCGGTGCTGCCTAAAGAAGACAAGCAGACACAGAAGAACACACAGAGAGCAGACAGCGAGCGCAAAACAATGGGTGGGGGGATAAATAAATAAATAAATCTTTAAGAAGACTAACAAGTCCATACAAGAAAAAGAAGAGAGAACTTGCAAGATGAGGAAATGTCTCAGACAAGGAGAAGTGACCAATCACACGAACCAAATAGAAATAGGCCTGCGTGACGAGCAGCTGAAGAAAGCTGCCGGAACTTGTGGAAGACTACTAACCTGTTACTGGACTACATGCTCAGGAGCAGAGATTCTACTGCTCTCCACAGGAAGTCTGCAAATTTCTGTAGACTGTGCTGTGAAAAACCCCATGATGACTTGAACTTTAAAATCTTGTAACATTTACTTAGGTTAAAAGTTATCTATCTTATCTTTAGTTGAACATTTTCTTTTGTAGAGTATATTGAGCATAAACTGCAGTCTTTAAAAAGATATAACTTCTGAAACACCACTGCAATTGCTTCCCTTCTTAAACAGTAAAATAAAGACTTTACTTGTGATAAAAGAAAAAAAAAAAGACATTGGTGAGTAACCAAACTTTCCCATTTCTGGGAAACAAAGGTATTCTCAGGTGACACACACAGTATAGTAGGAGAGAAAGTGAGAAATAAATGCTCACAAAACAATAGGCACCATAATGGAGGTATTCCCAAATACTTTGGTAGCCCAGGGAAGAGGGAGGGAGTCAAGGGTGGGTTGCCTTCTCTGCATTTCATTTTGGAAAACTAGCTATTACCTCAATGTATTCATTTATTCATTCAACAAATAGTTACTGAGCAACCACTTGCGGGCAGACACTCTTGCATGGAAATTATATTTCCTGTGAGACAAATAACCAAAACCCAGACCTGCCCCTTGGACCGAAGATGCCACTCCTTGACTAGATAAGGAAACAATAAAAGAGATTCCAGAATCTACGGCAAAGCCATTTCTCATGAGATCTCCTGGAGGCAGGAGGAGGCCTCTCAAAATTCTTTTGGCAAAACAAGTTGCCTAGATTTTAAGGTCTGAGAAATAAAACTGTTCTTTAATTTACAGACTTCTCTTGATTAAGAGCAAGGCCAAGTTATTATTTACCTTAAAGATCACCTCTTCCACACAAACAAGTGTCTTAAAAGCCAGCATCAAGGGACATTCAAAGCCTCTGAAGTCCTAACAAACAGCAGCTGCTGATTGAGTCGGTCCGGGGCAGGGCCTGAAATTCTGTTTTTCCACCAAAATCCCAGCTGAGGCTGATGCTGCAGATCTGGGTCACACTTTGAGTAGCAAGACCATGGGCAACAACTGCTAATGATGTCTTGCCCCCCACCCCACCCCGCTGCAGCCCCAGCCCCACACCTGCCAGCATTTCAGGGCTGCTTAGAGTTGGGGTTGCCTTTTGTCAAAATAAAAAGGTTTCCAGAAAAAAGAAAGCTTTTAAGTTTGGATGAACCTCTATTCCTAATTAGAGGGCTTTCATAAAGTAAGCCTTAAGGGCAGGATTAGTTTTAAGTTCATCAACCGCTTTCACTCAAGGAAAATTAAGGGTTGTCTGGGTCTGACAGCTACTTAATTGCACCGTGGCAGAAAGAGGGCTTGACTTTCCCTGAGTCTACTGGAATTAAATCCTGGCCTAGGCTGCAGTTTGTGAACAGTCGCATGGGGAAGCTGAAATGTAAAATGTTGGAGGTTTTCTTCCCCTTTTAATTAAGGAAATGAATCCAAATCGTTTTGTTTGGAAACAAATGTATCAGCTCCCCAAGGAGAAAAATCAGTGCATGGGTACAAAAGGGGAGTCTTGGTGACTCTCATAATTTGCCATCCTGGAAATTCTGCAGGGGCTGCCATTTTCAGTTTGCCCTGACTTGCTGCATCACCAAAATGTATTCAGTCTTAACATATTGATCTACTCCCATCAGCCCACAGTATGCAGCACAAGGCCTGCCCAGGAAGAGATGGTTCTTCTCTGGAAGGTTATTTAGTAGTTTCAAGAAAATGTATCACACTCCAAGACCACATCAATCTCAGATACATACAGTATCAGCCGTTTTTCTGACTGTAATGTTTTAAATCTTTGCAGAAAGCCTGAGAACTGCAAAGGCTGGGAGTGCTTTCGCAGTTTTCTCCCAGGAGTTAAAGATCATTAACTAGCGTAGTTAGTTTTTCCATTTTGAGGGGTGAACCCAGAATTTCACAGGCCAATTCCCTATCATTAAGTTGTACTTTTTCTTCCATTATTTCATAACATTTTGGTCAAGCTGTCATCAGGCGCACAGTCCCATCCGACACAGGTCTCAGCGCTGGCCTGGGGGTGCAGCTGGGATCCAGGTACTGAGACCCCACACGTGGCACTCATCCAGGTTTGCATTTCCCCCTAAAGTAAATCTAGTTCCAGAAAAGCCCACCAGATATGTAGCCAATTCCTATGTGACCACAGATCTTCTAACTGGCTCTTGTTAATCCTTGAAGACGTTTTGGATGGCCAGCCGACGGAGATAGAGCCTCGCACAGTGGGCAGGAGGATTACTCGCGATTATTAGAGTCTCTCATTTCTTTCTGCGACTTTAATTGAAATGGTACTTTTATTGGAGTCTGACATTTCTTTCTGACCAGCCATGCAAATAATTATACTGTCCAGGATATTAAAGGAAACAGGCCAACCCAAAAGGAAATCAGCAGAGGCTTGAAGGAATCGGATCAGGATTTGAAGTGCAGTAACCTCTGCCTCTTCCCTCAGATCTCTGTGAGAAGCTGCACCTTTGTCTTTAGGTTTATAACAACCTGGGTGAGAGGCAGAGGAGGCAAAAGGTGACACCGTGAAAATGGGGTGAAGCCCACAGGCTGGACGGACCATGGTGTGTGACCCCGAGAGACCCCTGGGGGCCCGGAATATTCCACACAAAAGCCCTTTGGTCTTTCCGTGTCCCCATGGCTCTGAAGCCCCATCACTGAAGGGCACTTCTCAGGGCCACTTTCTTCCTGAGGAAGCAGCTGCTGACAGACCCTCCTCCCGCGGCCCCAGCAGACCTCTGCCTCTACACTACCCTGTACAGTCCTTGCATCCCACGGTCATGAATCACTTTTCAAAAACAAACGCTGCGCTCTTAATTCGCTCACAATATAAAAATTGAAAAGTAAGTCACAGCTGCTCAATGTTCCAGAGACCTAAATTCCATTTTCCCAACTATCTTAACACCTTTGTTTCTTTATTTGCCATCTTCCTCTTTGTAGCTATGGAAATTTCCAGAAATAAATACCTTCCCTGTCTCTTTTAAAAGTCCAGGAGAGCGTTTCCAAATGACAACCTCTGTCTTCCATCAATCTAATAAAAGTTATGACCCAACAAGGGATCTCTCCCTAGGCCGGCATTTAACATTTCTTAATTACATTAATTATACAAATGAGACCAATTAACCATGCCCTTGTTTCCCAAGAATCGGCTGGCAGAGAACACCCTCCTTAGTACGGAGAGGGGATTTTCCGGGTAAGGGTTACTCTCCTGCCTAGCTTAACGAACGAGGCATTAAACCCAGCCCCTCTGCTGTGGGCCTCCACCTCCCGCCTGCGTCCGGCTCTGCGTCCTGGCAGCACTGCTCCCAGCCACTGCCAGAGGAGCCCTGTGGTCCCGCCACACCTTCCACTCGGGGGCAGGCTCGTTAGCCCCCATCTGCGTGGAGCAGAAAGAGGAGAAGGGCAAGCTTAGGAGTTCTCTCTTTCTCTGCTGCTGAGCTGCCATCTTAGGGAGGAAAGGGAGGTAGAGGAAAGGACAGAGAGGAAGGCAGAGAAAGAAATTGTGCTTGAAAACTGCCGTACAGTTGAACGCATTTGCAGTTCAGTTTGATCAATTCAGTCCTGTGCTCTGATGTCAGAAAGGGCCTCTGATTCCAAGAGTGCTATCCTCAAAATAATGTCTATACTTAGCGATTAAACAGCATTTTAGCAGTAGTGTGCCTTTTTTATCAATGTCTCCACTTCAAGGGACACAAACTATTATCTGGAAATTTGGGGGAAGCGGCTATTCACAGGTGGAGTGGTAAAGTAGCTTTCTAGGTTAAAGAGAAAAATTTACCTGGGCAAAATGTGGCCAGAGTTTTAAAACTGTAACAGTTTTCCTATTTCAAAAAAATAGTTCTGCATAATTTTTTTTACCCGGTCATTACATGGCATTCAGCTCAGTTTCAAAAAGTAGGTTTTCACAAGAATCAAACTATATCTGAAAAACTACCCTTAAATATCAGTCTACCCATCTGGTCACTTTTAGTTTTATTAGCATGCTTACTTAGTTATGGTCCCTAACTATCAAAATTCAGTTTTGAAAAGAGATATTTATACCCTGTACTAAAAGACAAAACCGGAGATTCAAAGTTATTTTTACGAGAGAGTAATCACAGGAAAGTCTGGGTGTCTGACCTGGCCTGATATCTCACCCCCTACCGCTCTCCTCAGTCGTCCCACTTGATGCCTCATATGCTGAAAAGTCCTATAAAAATTGCCGTGTTGGAGGGACTCTTCTAAAATGCCGAAAGACCACGAACTGTATCTGGTTGGTCTGTCTGTTCCCCAAATTCGCCTTGCTTCATTAGGAAGAGATGCCAGAAACAGCATTCCTGCAGGATTTCCAGGGCAGAAACCACAAGAATGATCTTTCTCATGGTATGGCAACCGTGCAACAATATGGCATCATCTGGAAAATTGCAGTCTTGGAGACAAATATTTTTCCCCTCTCCAATGATTTAAAATAGACAGGGTGTCGCCCCAAAATTATGCTTTCCTTATTCCAAGATAGAAGATTCTTCTTGGAAAGTTTCTTCTAGGGGCATCAGCCTTTGCTTTTGGAACACACACAAGACTCCAATAGGCCTCCAAGAATTCTGGAAACTACTCAAAACATGTCCACTAAAAAGGAAGGCGTTTTATAGCATACTGCTAAATAAGAAGTTTTTTGACCTGACATGACAGCAGTTCATACTTAAAATGAACTCTCCATAAGAACTTAAATGAGCATATTATGGAAAGTATTGTGATATATGATAGCTATTGTTTTTATATTTGTTTTGAGTATATTTTGCACAAAAAAAGAATAGTAGTCTTCACAGAACTAGTAATCTAATTAGGGGTCATTTACATAGGACATTCTAAAGTATTAGGAACATGCGATTCAAATACCAGAAGTGTAGACAGAGAGTTCCATAAAGGCATATCTGCCTGACTTATAGCTTTATTCCTTGCAACTACTCAGATTGGGCACATAATAGATGCTCAATTAACATTTGTGGGACAAAAAAAGGGAAGGAGACCACAAGGCAAAGGGGAGGACAAGGAAGAATAAAGAGTGTAAAGTGGCAGGCAAATGAAGCTTTTTCAACTTAGGGTTCAAGAACCATACTGACGAGAAAAAACATCTCCGCCATTGGCCTTCACTTAAAGACAGAACTGCACTCGTCCTTGCCCTGCGGAGGCTCTCAGGAGAAGTCCCCTCCCAGGGCACTCTGTATTCCTGTCTCTCCCTACACAGTGCTAAATCACCTCACAATTATTTGCACTTGCCTCACGGCTACGTACAGCTCCCCTGGCTCTTCATTTCTGGAGTCCTCTCTGATTTCGATTGTGCTTACAAAAGTTAGACAATATTTTTAATGTTTAAAAAGGTTATAAATAAAGAATAATGACCAAAGTGGGTTTCTTTGTTTTTGTTTCATTATGTTTTGTGTTTAGGACAGGGCGGTGCTTATTTCTAAAAGCATGAGAAGGGGTTTATTTCTCCTTTTTAGCCTCTTGGTGGCCAATTGCTTCTGGTGTTTCTTGGAAGCATCTCATCTCTTACTCCAATGGCCGAGGACTTACAGGTTCCCGCAAGCAAGAACCCAGAAGGCGGGTTGGTTGGAGTAGGTGTGACACTAGCTCCCGCACAAGGAAAGAAAGAATACAGATAAAGCACTTGAGCCCAGTCCCTGTGCAATGCAATGTACACACAACATACACACACACACGCAGACACACAGACACATATAAGCATACACGCACACATACATATGCACACACATGCACACACATATACATACACACGTGCACATATACACACA
>JAKSZT010054548.1:4897721-4920408 GCA_026826555.1 Tolypeutes matacus | reverse complement strand
CCCCAGATGCCGTGTGAAATCTCAGGGGAGGGTAGATGGACAGTTCCAGAATGGTACTGTCTCAGGCTTTTACCTTGACAGCACCCGAGGGGGGAAAGGAAGTTGTTTAATGACTGAGAACCAGAAAACTCAAGTACCTAAAACACATTTTCTGGCACAGTCTGCCTTCTGCCGAGCAGCTCAAGGATGATAACAGGGTTTGGAGTTAAGTGGATGTATCCGTCTGTCACTCGGCCGTCGCCGCCCAGAGTTAGAGACAGCGTCTGGCCAGCCTGGCTATCGGTCTTCCCACATTGCCCCACTGGCAAGACGCTTCCCTGAGGCCCGTGGCCTCTGGCCACACCACTGTGGCCTGCGGTTCCATCACATCTTACAAACTATAAAGGGGCTGGACAGCACTTGGACGAGACCAGGGTCAGTCTGGACTGGATTCAGGCCTGCTTCAACAAGGTATTGCACAACTTGTTCCTCCATTTCCTCCCTTCTTACTTCTTTACCCTTCTGGTCTTTGTATTTTGAGCAGTCTTTTTTTTTCCCCTCCAGATTCTGATGATCTTCTGTTTTCCTAACTCTTTCTCACCCTTACCATATCCCAAAGTCTTCCTTCCTCTGCCTTTTCAGAGTTTCCTCTCTTGCTGCACTTATAGTTCTTGAAAACCAGCATGAATTGGCTACAAGCAAAATAAACAGATGCAACTAACAGAATCATAAATCACCAAGTTGGAGAGTTAGATCCTTCCCAGCTCAGGAAACCATCTCCTGGCTGGCTTCAGAGGAGAAGGACCAGAGCATCCGTTCACTTAGACATCCTCCTCTCGCAGGTCCTCTGAGATCAGATAGGAAGTGTGTTGGGTCTGATGGCCAGGCTGAGCCTCCGCGTCGAGGCAGCTCACTTAACAGATACGCAAAGTGGGCACAAGCGCAACAAAACAAAATGAAGTTCTGAAGAGATACTGAAAATGGCCTCCATGTGTTCGGTCACACCAGGACTTGCCAAAGGCATTTTTCAGTAAAAGCGCACTGCTAATTCTAACCTTCTGGCATAGAAGAGGGGACTGCCACGCACACACAGGTGCACACACTCACAAATACACACATGCACGCACCGTTCCAGCCCAACGATACCCACCTGCCCAGCGGCAGGTCACCGAGTTCGGTTCATTACACCTGCTCCAATGTTCCCATTTCTGTCTTCTCTCCCATGGCCTCCACCTTCAGGCAGCCCAAGGGTGGGCAAACTTTCTCTATAAAGAGCAAGTTAGAAATATCTGCAGGCCAAATAGTCTCTGTTGCAACTACTCGACTCTGTTGTAGCCCCGAAGCAGCACAGACAAGCCAGATTGGCCCAGGGGCTGTCGTTTGCTGAGGACTGATACAGGCTTTCGGTCTCTCTCATCTAAATCTTTTGCAACAACATTTCTAACTGGTCTCCTGTGTCCACTTTGGCTCTTCTCTAACCCCTTCTCTCCATGCAGCCAAAGAGCTTTCAAAAACATACATGCGATTCAGTGGCTCTGCTGTTAAAAACTCTTCAAGAGCTTCCTGTTGATCGAAGTGAGACTCTTTAGAGCCCCCACCCACCTCTCGGCTCTTTGTGAGTGTGTCCTACTGAACCTGTTTCTGCTCTGCAGACACCTCAGGTCCCCTCTCGCCTCTGGACCTTCACGAAGACTGTGTCCCCTCTGGCTGGAACTCTCTCCTGTACCCCACCCTCTGTCCCTTTACTTTACATCCCCTCTTAAAAGGATTTCCTCATCGATAATTCCTGCCCACCAAGCTAGACGAGACAGTGACCCCCTGCTAAATGTTCTCGTAGCGCCATATCCTTTCATCACATGTCGCCATCGTGCCTTGATTTGCTGCCGTCTTCTGCTAGACGGTAAGCTCTGGGAGGCAGGAAGTATGTCTGTCGTTTATACCACAGCACCTGCAGCATATGATCCATGCAAAAGAAGGCTTGTTGAATGAATGAATGAATGAATGAACAGAGTAAAATATCCTGAATTGCTCTGTAATATTACGTAGTTGACTGCGTATAAGGACAGTAACTGTGCTCCTCCATTCATCAGGCATCAAAACAGTAAACACACCCGTAAAGCCGAACAATTTAGTCTTTAAAGAGATTAGCCTTCATGAAAGAAACCCAAAGAACTGATGAGGCATTCCCAGAAACTTTATTAGGCACTTTACTCTATAATTTTTACATGATAGTTGTGCTAAGTTCTATTTCCAGACATAAGACCTGCTGTTCGCCATCCCCATGTGTGCACAATAAGACATGGAAACGTCACGCCTCGTTAGAAAACTGATAAGTCACTGCCTTTGCTTCCCGCCCAGTCACACAGGCTAGGTAATGTCAAGCTAAGCCTTTTTAACAGCCACACGTGCAGGAGTTGCAAAACATTCTGGGGTACTAGAAACCACTCATGTAAGTAAAATTTGATAAGGGAAAAGTGATCTCTTAATTATTCTTGGCACCCCAGTGTTGAGTGGTTCCTAACTGGGTGTGTTCACCAAGAAGTCTTATCAGTAGGTCTAGGGGGGGCAGAGCTACCCGCAATTTTAAATAGCCTCCTAAGTGATTCCAGTGTGAATCCCTAGATGAAAACAAGGTCTCAACCGTGGCTTCCTCCGGGCAGCAGCTGTGTCCTTTTCAGCATTCTAACCCCAGAGCCTGGAGGTGTTTCAGGACTACTGACCCAATCTGTTCACAATTGTCATCTGGGGGTGAAGGTGCTTATTGAGGACTTTTAAACTCATGCACCTTTGTATTATTGGGAGGGCTTTCTTTTTAACAAGCATGTATATTACTTTTCTAATCAGAAAAAAATAGATCTTCATTTAAATTAAGTTAATAAATATAGAAATAAATGAAGGTAAAATGTGCACTTCTAAGGCACAGGATCAAATTGATGTTAAAGGTACTAGTGAATAGAATATTCTAATAAATGCACCAATGAAGTAAAAACCTTCTGGGTTCTGCCTTCAAGGCCTCATCACTCACTGTGAGTCAGATCAGATGGTATTCAGGTCTACACCTGATGTGCTGGCATCTCAAGTAGAATTCCCACGTAGTAACTTAGAGAAAAGCCCGTCCAGGGCAATTATTTCATAGCTAACCTTCAGACTCCTAATATCGCAGCTCAGTCCAAATCAGCCAGGATTGTGCCTTACAGCCTGCCCACACTGGTGGGAAAATGGACACCACTCCTCCTGGAAGCTTGACTGGACGCCTGACAAGTCCCTGACATGCTAGGAGCTTTTTCCCCAGTGAAATGAGCCACTTTCTAACTGTATTCTCTTATATTGCCCTTGCTCTCTTGATCCTGCTCGTTGTTTTCATCTTCTCGTTACTCTTAGTTAATTGATTTTCCCATCAATTTCCTAGAAGCCAACGGAAGTGGTGTTCACACCAAGTTAGGGCATTTCACGGTTCTCCCCCAGACCACACCCCAAACCACTACCGACCGATGAAAGGTTGCTGCCATTACCTTCTCACAGTTCAGGCTCCTTCTAGACTTTGACACTTATTCTCCATTTTTAACTTTCATTTTAATCTAATGTCCCTGGTTTTTACCTCGTTAGCTTGCAGATAGCTTTTTTTTTCTGACTGCACAGACTCCTCAAATGGAAAACCCACCAGGAACATCTGCCTGGACTTAGTCTTCTCCCTAAGATGTGTCCTCTGGGATCAATCCCCTTGGCTCCACATACAACAGTCCACAGTCAGCAAACATTCTTGGCTCAGGCCAGCATCCCCAGTGGAACCCATTCTGGACTATGGGAACCAGGGCTCCCTGCTGTCTAGGAAGAATGGTGGAATCATTTGGAGAATTTAGCTTTCTAAAATGTTACTAGGTCATTTCATCTAGATTCAAATTTATCCTCGTGAAACGTGTTGTCACAGAATTAACACTGTCACTCAAAAACACTCAGGGTTTTGATTTGATTAGACAGCCAACACAGGAATTTTCAAGTGAACATGAAGCAAGGAAGAGAATTCCTTGTCCCCCAAATCTATCTCAAAGGGTCCCAACTTGTTCCAGGGCCAGCTTAGGGATTAGATCTTCAGTAGCTTAGGCCTGTGTGAGTCTGACCTTTTAAGAGAGATGAACTGACTTTGGGAAATAACATAGAGACTGAATTTTTTTTTCTTAGGAAGACCCGATAAATACCGTAATCATTTTGTGACCCAACATGTAAGTCACTAACTGTATGCACTGTAGTCCAGTTTGCCCCGTTGTCACCTCTGACAGGCCAGGCTGAACAGGCCAGGCTGAACCCGTAAAATGGTTTATATTCCCGGGAGTGCAATCCATGAGCTACGGAGGGTTCAGGGGGAGCCGAAAGACAAAATTCAGTGTGTCCCTGAATAAAAGGAGTGTGAAGGAAGAGCCTGAGGGTAGCAGCCCAGTGCCACATGAGAGGCCCTGCTCTACCTTACCTCTGCCAGGTCCTCCAACCCAACCTTTCCATCTCTCCGAGCTGGAGGTGGTCTTGGATTCTGCTCTACAAAGCAAGAGCTGTAAGGAAAATAAAATAGAAACCATTAACAACACTTGAATGTTCAACACACAACCCCTTTTTAACAAATAGAAGTTCAAAATCAGGGCCTCCCAGCTGGGCAAAGTTGTACCCTGAGTCCATGCCATCCCTTTGAAACAAAAAACAAAGCAGCAGTAATAAAAGTAAAATTTGTACTTAAAAAAATGTCGGTCCCTTCCCACTCATGTTTATGTATAAACTAAACACCAGCAAAACAAACTGGTGGTGAAACTGGCATTTTAGTTATGAGCCATTGCATTAATCAAACAAGCTACAGGACACCCACAGGCAACTCTTATTTTTATGGTGCTGGTAGGCGGCGGGGGGCGGCCAGGTAGGGGGCCAGGTATCTCACTGCTCACAGAGATCAATTGTCATGAAAAATCATAAGAGAGTTTACAATCTTAGGGGGGAGAAACTCCTTCTAAGCTCAGGCTTCAAAACCTTTTTTGGAGAGAAATAAAAACTCCAATGCTGTTTTCACCTACTGCTCTCTCTTCTGGTCACGTAAGTCGGTTAATCCTCCTCTCCCCAAACCAGGCCTCCATGCTTAGAGAGCTGTGGACAGGCCCACGCCTGCTGGAAAGCGTGTTCTTTCTGAGGCTGCTTTTGTTTTCACAGGCCACTGGGTGAGGGGGTTTCCTGGCGGGCTTGGGAAAATGTCGCTCAAGCTGATGAAACCATGTTCTACAGACCACTAGGCCCAACGCGCCGGAGAGAGAGTGCGGCAACCGACGGCTGTCCACAGCCGGCCCTCGGAAAACAGCTTCTGCGAGGCCTGGCCAGAGGCATTGTGGGAGAGCACCTGTGCCCAGGCCAGGGGGCCCCAGGGCTGCGTGCTGAGGGGAAGTGGTTTTCCCTGGCGCAGCCAGCCCCGCTTGGGTTAAGAAGTCAATGGAAAAATGATCCTTCCTCAGTTACTTTTATTTTGTTTTTGTTAAAATTTTCTTTTGGAAAAATTAAACATCTGGACCTCTTTATGGAAATAGTTGTTATGGTCTCTGGGAAAAAAAAAATGATATATATATATTTTTTTTTTCGGGGAGTTAGAATCAATTTGGTCAAGGAAGGCCTGGGGGTACAGAAAGCCCCAACACAGGGTGGCTGCTGCTTCTGCCTTTAAACAGTTTGAAAGTACACTTTCTGCTGAGTCCATTCTGGGGCACTGGACTAACAAAGCGCTCGTCCCGCAGAAAGAGGCAGTGCCGTCGCGAACAGGAGGGCTCCCCGAGGCCCAGGACAGACTCACGTCCCCCTCCTCCAGGCAGGGAAATTCCCTCTTTGGCTTGAAGTTGGTTGTTTGGGTTGCTAAGTTGCCGGCATAGTATTTTTTTCCTAAAGTTGATGTTTCATGTATGGGACGGGGAGAGGAAAACAATTTATTTGTGCTATTATTCACTCAGCATCTTTCGTGGTGGAGTACGTTTTTAAGCAAGACATATTTGGGAAGAATTTTGTATCATCTCACCCACCATTATTTTTGGAAAGTGGTTGTAGAAGGAAGTGGCTTTTTCACCCTCTTTTTCCTGAGTGACTGGGTTTAAAACCATCTTAATGGAAAGTCCAGTTTTTTCTTGAACTCAGACAGACACTCTGGGTTCCAGTCAGATCTGAAGGCCCCACTTTGGAGCCAATTTTGAGAGCTGAGCTCTTCATTCCTCAACCCAGAAGTAAAGAGAGAGGGTGCCACAAGTAAGACCCCAAGACATGAAAGGGCTCTTTTGCATTCCCCCCCACTGCCTCCCTCAAGTGCTTGCACATGGTAAATACTCAATAAAGCTTAACCTAAAATGAATTTAACTGCTAAGGTGCTCGAGCAGATACCATGAAATGCATTGGCTTTTGTAATGGGAATTTAGTAGCTTACAAGCTTATAGTTTTGAAGCTGAGGAACAATATCCAAATCAAGACATCACCAAGGTTTCTTCACGAAGACCGGCTGCCAGTGATCCTGGACTCCTCCGTCACATGGCAAGGCACATGGTGACACATTTTGGTCTCTCCCTTCTCTTCTGGGTTTCGTTGCTAGCAGATTCTTGTTTCTATGGCTTTCTCTCTCTTTGCCTGAATTTCATTCTCTTATAAAAGACTCCAGTAAGAGGATTATGACTTACCCTGAATGAGATGGGTCACATCTTAAGACCCTACTTACCAAAAAAAATCTTACTTACAATGGGTCCACACCCACAGGAATGGATCAACTTTAAGTACATACTTTTCTGGGGTCCATACAGCTTCAAACTATCACATATGAAATCTTCTCAAAGGTCCCCATAGATTGGTCTGAGAATATATAGCTTTTACCAATGGCCTGAGACTCTCTTTGACCAAAAGTTCTTATTTGCCTCTGATCCTGCTATCCAACTTCATTTCTTTGGATTTCCAGTTTGTAAATGTGTTCTATTAAAAGGCAAATGTTCCTTGGGAAAATAACACCATGTAGTACTCTTCTTAAGCTGAGATTGATTGAAAGAAAGTTGCTGAGGGAAGGAATGGGGTGGGATGAAAGCAGGAGAAGGTGGCAGGAGGAAGCCACGGTACAAGGGAGCAGGGCGCAGGTCACTTAAAGGGAAACGCAGTGGCTTCTAAAGCCTAATTTCACATCCTTTACGAGCGTGCTGGAGGCTGGCCCTGCTCCTCCCCACAGGGCCTACAGGAGAACACTTTGAACTCTTTGGAAGGAAAGATTTAGTAAATACAAAATGTAATTATCATTACACCTGTTTCCTAGAATAGCCGAGGGACTTTTGATCCAGGTGCCTATTAGCCCTTTGTGTCTTCTGTGTCAAGGGGGCTCCTTTATAATTCCATATCTGTTTTGAGAAATTATAGATGGGTCGTGTTGAGGGAAGATGGCAGAAGATAAGACAGAAAATATGGCAGCAGATGAGAAAGGGCTGCTTATACATTTCCTGTGGTTCTCCCTCAGAAGTGGGGAAGGACAGGAAGTCTGTCTTAGCTTGGATTCTCCAGCAAGCAGACCCTGAGACAGTGATTTGAGTGCAAGTCGTTTATTTGGGAGGTGATCCCAGGAAGCAAGAGGAGGGGAATGGGGAAGGGGCCGGGAAGGGCAGAGAGCTGGTACACATAGTCAAGCCGTTAACCACTCTGGGCAACCAAAGCCGAACCTGCTGGTAACTCTAGGAGGCAGGTAGAACATGCCTCAGTTATTCCACGTGACGACTGATGAACCCAGGATATCTGTCCTCCCATGCTCACCCATCACCGCGAGGCTATCCCAGGTTCAGGAACTGCCTGGAGCTTCTCCCTGACCTGTTTGTGAGCTGCAAGGGAGGTGTCCTGGGGAGGCGAGGGCTGAGGAGATATGGTGCATGGGTGGGGTGCTGACTAGCTGTCTAGGGTCCACAAAAGTCAAAATGGGGCCCTGGGGCACCAACAACATTGTATGCAAAGTCCTAACCATAGGGCTTTTCTAATTCATAAAGAAGATTCTCCTTGAGAATCACCTACATTTATGTGACTTCAGCTAAGGCTGCTTCCGCAGCCTGTGCTTCTCTGCTGAGTCCCTGTCCCATGTGTCTAGTTGCTTACCGGGCATTTCTTCCTGGATAAGAGCATCTCAAACTCAACATGCCTTAAATTCTCTTCTCCCCAAAACCACTTTCTTCTCCTGTCCTTCCTAACTTAGTGGCTCCATCATCCATCCACTCACTCAAGTTAGAAACTGACGCCATCCTTGTCTCTTCATTCTCTTGATTCCCAGTAATCTAGCCGTCGACTCCTGGACAGTCAACCCCCCATGTATCTTCTAGTCCAGACTTCTCCCTCCACTCCTCTGATACGGGGATTGTTCCACGCCACCATCACCCAGTACCTGAACTACTGCAACATCCCCTTCATTGTGCCCCCCACTTCCATTCCCCCCCTCTCCAAGCTCTCAGCTACACTGCTACCAAAGAGGCCATTTAAAAAGCCTAACCTGATTAAAAGTCTTTCAAGAGTCCTCTTTGCCTTCAGGGCAAATCCCACACTTCTTGATAATTATGCAAGGCCCCACAAAATCTGGTGCTAATCCACCTCCCCAGCTTCCTCTTTTGCTTTGTCCCTCCTCCAAGTCAAGGTTCTTAACTGAAAGTAGCATAAATCAACTCTAGATGATTTAAGAAGCAAAATAATTTACTGAAGGATATTAGGAACTCACTGACCTCTGTGAAAGCTGGAGAACCAGTCTCAGAAGACAAGGGCAAAGGGAGGCCAGGCAGCCAGAACCAAAACCACTCCACCAAGCCAGTCCACGGAGAACAGCTGCTTTGGCCAGAAAGGACCAGAGTCGACCGCCGTCTTGCAAGACAAACGTGAGTACTAGGCTCTGCCGCTGCTTCCTTTATCACTGCCTCCCCGATGAGCTGGATGTTGCTGTCATGGCTAACCCCCTCCAGAAAATATTCTTTATCACTTTTCCTATGTGCATTACTGAATCCAGACTCAATACCCTGTGAGTGGGTGTGTCTAATTGGCTGCCAGGTGAGGTAACTTACTGGGCCCCAACTTCCAGAGCAGGAAGGAGCTGGCTTTCCCAGCCTTGCAGTGGGAAGTGGACTCAGCTTCCAACAAAGTTCATTAGAAAAAAGAAAATGGGTTTACATGCTGGACAGCTGGGTGGGGTGGGGTGGGGAATGATAGATGTCAATCAAAATAGACCTTTCTTTCTGCAAACTTCAGACCTAACATAATGTGTGTGTGTGTGTGTGTGTGTGTGCAAACACAGTTAGCCTCTCTGCAAAGGGATACAACCCAAAGTCACATTTCAAGGTCAGCCTTCAGAAGGGAAGACCATTTTGTTAAAGGCATGAGCCCGCCACCTGACGATGGGATGCTTCTAGATTCCTTTACCTGATAGTGAGGTCAGTTCATTAAGGACACCTGACTGCCTGCTGGCCGTGCTTAGACATTCCACTTCTGTCAGGATCTGGTAGCTGACCAAACACAATTTCTCGGAAGGAAAAAATTGCTTGCTGAAAGCATGGCTTATTCCGAATCTCTGGGGTGCTTGCTGTCATCCTCCTACAGGGTTTATAGAGGTTGCTTTCCAGCATTCTGATGCTGGATTTCACTGGGAAAAGGGCCAAATGCCTCAGCTTGCTGCACCATGGACCAGCTGGAAAGCCTTTCTTACTCTAGGTACCATTCAAAGTTGTTAGCTTTTGGGGCACTTAGTTTAAAGTTGCAAGCCGTACAATCAAGCGTGGTGCATGTTTTCTCCCAAATCAAAAGGGGTCCACCAAATGTGATGTGGCGGGGGGCTTAAAGTACATTCACATGGGCTGTGCTTTCAAGGGGCTATTCTAGCATGTCCAGTGACCACTGCACTCCAGACATGATGCTGAGTGGCAGTCCCTGCATTTTTAAGGCAATTACTTCTTACCCTCCCACCCTCCAGGACTGCTAGATGGTGTAACCAATGGATGGACCAGCAGATGTTAGAGGACAGTGAGATGATTAAGAGCTCTGAGGACTAAGCTGTGCCACAAGGCCAGAATTATTGAACCTTGCGGCAACCAGGGAGAAACCAGCTTTTCCTGGTGGTGTCTGCTCATTGGAATCAAGAAGTGAGCATCGTACTTATACACCAATGTTCATGAAAGCATTACTCACAACAGCCAAAAGGTGGAAACAACCCAAGTGTCCATCAATAAATGAATGGATAAACAAAATGTGGTATATCCATATAATGGAACACTATTCGGCTATAAAAAGGAAAGTTCTGATACATGCTTCAACATGGCTGAACCTGAAAACAGTATGCTAATTGAAATAAATCAGACAAATATTGCATGACTCTACTTACATGAAGTATCTAGAATAAGCAAATTTATAGATTACAGAGAGTAGATTAATGGCTACCAAGGACTGGGTGTAGGGAGAAAGGAGAGTGTGGTATATCAAACCATGTATCCCCATAAAAGTCAAGTTCTTAGTCTTAATTCACATTCCAATGGGTGTGAACCCATTGTAACTAGGACCTTTTGAAGATATTATTACTGAGGCCTTAGAAAGAGGAGAAATTCACAGACAGAGTTAGAAAAGTTGGAAGATGTAGAATCCAGAAGTCAGAGAAAGACACAGGAGGAGACCAAGGATATTGCCATGTGATGGAGGCAGAAATGCAAATCAAGGAAGGGCAAGGAACACAGCAAGCTATCACCAGAATTCTACCGGCTCCAAGAGAAAGTATGGCCTTGCCAATACCTTGATTTGGGACTTCTAGCCTCTAAAACTGTGAGCCAATAAATTCTCAATGTTTAAGTCAACCCATTGAGTGGCATTTGTCATAGCAGTCCTGGCAAACTAAGACAGGGAGTTATTGCTTAGTAGGTGCAAAGCTTCTGTTCTGGTGAGGAAAGTTCTGGTAATAGAAGGTGGTTATGGTAGCATCACATTGTAAAAAAAGCTTAATTCCACTGAATTGTACATTTAAAATAGTAAAATAGCAAATTTTGGGTTATAGATGTGTGATACCACAATTTTTTTAAAAAGAGGCAAGGAAGAATTCTTCCTGAGAGCATTTGGAGGGAGTATCCTCCTGCTGACACCTTGAGTTTGGACTTCTAGCTTGCAGAGCTGTGAGAGAGTAAATTTCTGTCATTTAAGCCAAGAGGAAAAGAAGAAGGAGGAGGAGGAGGAGAAGGAGCAGGAGAAGGGAAGGAGGAGAGAAGGAGGAGGAGGAGGCGGAGAAGGGGGAGGAGGAGTTGGAGGAGAAGGAGAAGTAGAAGGAGAAAGAGGAGAAGGAGGAGGACAAGAAGGAGAAGGAGGAGAAGGAAGAGGGGAGGAGGAGGTGGAGGAGGGTAAGGAGGAGTTGGAGAGGACACATAGAAGGAGAAAGAGGAGGAAGAGAAAGAGAAGGAGGAGGAGGAGGACAAGGAGAAGAAGGAGGAGGAGGAGGTGGAGGAGGGGAAGGAGGAGTTGGAGAGGACACATAGAAGGAGAAAGAGAAGGAGGAGGAGAAGGAGAAGAAGGAGGACAAGGAGAAGGAGAAGAAGGAGGAGGCGGCGGTGGCAGAGGAGGCGAGGCTGGCGCATGGACCAGCGTAATAGCTGTATAACAGGTATCAGCTCTGCACTATCCAGGAAAGAGCCAGCACCAGTGACAACAGCCATAACTGAAGTTGACACATAAGCCTGTCGTCATCTTTCTTCAAAACTCATCTGTGTTCTGCACGGGCCAGACAGGCAAGGTGAAGGGATGTGCACATCTTTAATTTTTTCCCAGGAGGCAATTTCACTTTTGATTTACTACCTACTATTACTTTCCTGTTTGATTTACTATTTACCTGGCCCTTCATATCAAGAGCGCCCGTGTGGGAACTCTGCCTGATGCTAAGGATATCTATTTCAACAATTTACTCATGATCAGGCCACTTCCAGGTCCAAGAGGACCTCACCTTAGGAAGATTCAGATCCAGGTCTGTTTTTCAACTGACACCCACAAGATTTCTCTCTGACTGGTAGACCGCGGTGGTCTTATGGGGTACACAAATTGGCGTTAGCTCAAAGTCAGTGTCCAATAATCTCAAATGACCTTGGTGCGATTGTTTGCCCTTATTCACAATTACCCAGTGAATGGCCAAGATTTCCTTAAGGAGTGCGAGGAGGAAGTGTCCCAGCATGCACTTGCTTGTTTATTTTAATACCCACCTTCAAGAACACCAGTCTACTCTTTACTCCAAGAGAGTAAATTGTGAATTGGCTCAGGCTTGGGAAATGAGAGAGGTGATACATGCCAGGGTTGCTCGTGTCATTAGATGAAGACAGGAATTTAGTGGGCTGCCTGTCTGTCAATCCTAGGAACCGCGGGACCCATTAGCTGGTCTGATTAACCCTTGGGTGACCAGATTCACTGTGGTCATGCCTTTCCTTGGTCTCTGCTACCCTGAGGCCCTCCCATTCTCACTGAAATTCAGGAGCTCATTTTATTTTATTTTATTTATTTATTTGTTTATTTATTTATTTATTTATTTTTAAGATTTTGTTTATTTTATTCATTTATCCCCCCCTTGCTGCTTGTGCTCGCTGGGTCAGCTAACCACGCCGTGCGGGCGGGCCTGCCCTCACCAGGAGGCCCCGGGAACCGAACCCGGGGCCTCCCATATGGTAAACGGGAGCCCCACTGATTGAGCCACAGCCGCTTCCCGGAGCTCATTTTAAATATAGCATTTCCTACCAGCAATCGCAGCCTGTAGAAAATATCCACTAAAGCGCCTTTCAAACTAAAGACAGTGACCTGTTTACCACAGCCTTGGTGAAAAAAGAACATTCTGGACTCTCTTGTGAGGGGTAAGTCACATATGGTAAATTCATTCTGATTTTCCCCTGTCTTCCTGAGTCTTAAGATTCTTTCTGCCATATTATACCAAGGAACCTATGACATTGACACTTTATCTAACATGGAACATTTTGAGTTTTACTCACCCAACTGGGCAGTCAATTAGAATTCACTCAGCTGCTCAATACATCCAACTGAATTCTGACCCTCTGAGAAGTACAATATCTTAAGACATTTAGATTGATTTACAATTAAATTTTTCTCTCCTCGGTTTAGCCTCTTAAGAATCCGTATGCACCCATATTCTACAGAATTTTGCTGACATAATTTAGAAAAAATCTCAAAGTTCCAATGGCATGTTGCATTTTCCTCCAGTTTTTGAGTTTATATTCTGCCCCTGGGTCATACTGGGGTCTGACTTGTTTGCAGGTCTGAAGAAGGTCCCCTTGCAGTCCCTCAGGTGAGGGAGCTACATGAGCAGTAGAGAAGGGACTTCTTTGGATAGTGCAGATTCTACTGCTGCTGTAACAACTTACCATAAAGGGAACGGCTTAAAGCAGCACAAGTGTCTTATCTTACAGTTCTGCACGTGAGAAGTCTGATGCAGGTCTCTTGGGCTCGACAGGGCTGCGTTCCTCCTGGAGGCCGTGGGGAACAACCCATTGCTTCACCTCTTCAGCATCTAGAGGCCTCCCACATTCCTTGGCTCATGGCCCCCTTCCTCCATCTTCAAAGCCAGCAATGTCGATAGTCAGCTCTTTCTGACCACAGCTGGGAAAGGTTCTCCACTTTTAAGAATTCGTGTGATAGGTTGGGTTTAGCTGGATAATCCAGAATAATCTCCCCATCTCAAGGTCCTTACACTTAGTCCCATCTTCAAAGTCCCTTTTGCCATGGAAGGTAGCATATTCTTACAGGGTCCAGGGGTGGTAGGAGGGGGCAGCCATTATTCTGCCCACCAGAGCTGGCAAACAGAACTTAGTCGAGGCTGGATGTTCAACATCCTCCAAATTTTCCTTTCTAATCCCTGATCCCAGTCTCTCCCAATGGATATCCATATCATCAAATAAGATATTTAGTAAGGCTCAAATTCAACTGTTGTAATTTGGCAACCCAGAGGATAAACCTCTGTTTAGTTTATATCTCATCTCTGTACTGCCAAGAGATAAGAAATTAGTTATCACAGTCATAGAAATTCCCTAAGTTTCAGGCTGTAGACCTAAACCAATAATTTAGGGACTTGAGCTTTGCCTTTTCTTTCTTTAAGCAACTCATAGCCACTGGAAGCAGCCCTCTAACTCCATGGTTGTTGAATTTCTCATGCCCTTCAAACTTAGATTTAACCTTCAAAGCACACTTCGTTCCAGGTTACCATAAACCATAATTTAATTAGTTATTTCTCCATTGTATTCCATGTGCTACAGTTCACCATCCTTTAAATTCTAACTGGATTTGTCACTGCTTTTAGATCCAAAAAAAACAGAAAAATAAACCAAATCCCAACACCTTACTCTATTTTCCCTGAAAGTGTGTGGCTACTCCTTTGCAATATTAGTTGGGGTGCCTAGTTGTAAGCAGCAGAAAGCAGGTCTGATTTAAGCCAAAAAGAAAAGTAATAAGAGACATGAGTTGCTCTCAGTCTTGCCAACCAGGCTTGGAAAACTCAGAGGAGCAGGGAGAGTGAGGAATCTAGAACCACAGCCAAAGGAACCCTACAGAGCCGGCTGGCAAGCAGGATACTGGCACAGCCATGGCCACCAGCATTGGACCCTGGCTGATGCAACGGATACCAGAACCACTGCAGGAAGTCCACCGCCAGATGAATCCCTTCCTTCCTGGTTTCCTTGCTTCACTAGATCAAGATTCAAAGTCCTGAGGATAGAAAAGTTTAAATATGGAGTTACCACAGGATCCAGCAATTTCACTCTTAGTATATACCCAAGAGAAATAAAAACATATGTCCACACAAAAACAGGTACCTGAATGTTCAGATCAGCTCTCCTCATCATAGCCAAAAAGTGGAAACAGCCCAATTATCCTTCACCTGATGAATGGATAAGCAAAATGTGGTATATCCAAGCAATGGAGTATTATTCGGCCATAAAAAGGAAATTCTGTTACGTTCTGCAACATGGATGAACCTGGAAAACATTATGGTAAATGAAAGAAGCCAGTCACAGAGGACCACATATTGTATCATTCCATTTATATGAATTGTCCAGAATAGGCAAATCTATAAAAACAGAAAACTATGTGGTTGCCTAGGACAGGGAACTGGGGGGAACTGGGTGGTAGCTAAAGGTACTAGATACCCTCGGGCTAATGTACATGTTCTAAAATTGATTGTGGCGATGGATGCACAACTCTGTGAATATACTAAAGGTCATTGGACTGCACACTTTAAATGGGTGAATTGTATGGTATGTGAATTAAATCTCAATAAAGCTGTCAAAAATATCTCTTGAGGAAAGGGATCTGTCTGGCCAAAACTGAGCACATTCAAGTAGCTGGCCTCCTTGGATTAACACGGCAAGGAATTCGTTGGTCTTGCTCCTACTTCTAAACGGAGTTCCTGTCACATTGTACCGTAAGAATCCACACGTGTCCACCATATTGGTACTGAACAGGCGCCATGTCCTAACGTGGTGACCTCAGCACCTACCACAGTACCTGGCACACAGTAGGCCCAATAAACATTGAATAAATGAAATATTTAAAAGGTGAATTAGAGCGAGGGTTTTCTTATGACCGTTAAAATTTATTTGACCAGGAAAAGGAGGAGTGGCGAGTGTTCTGTTTGAATGGAGTGATAAAGAAGCAAGATTGTCTAATGGGGGAGGAGATGGGAAGCAGGGTGTGTGCATGGGTGTTGGTGTGTGTAGATACCAGTGGGTATGACAGAGTGATGGAAAGAGAGGAGACCAAAGTGAAAGAAAGCAGGGAACCGAAAGGAGCAAAACAACCCAGACTCAGCCAGCATGCTGTGTATGACAGAGCCCCAAAAGCCCAAGTGACCCGGAAAAATTACTCAAAACCTAAAAGAAATGAACATGCAGGTAAAGAAGATGAAGCCTATAGCACTCATAGTATACATTTAGGGTCTAATTCCCAATGTCCTCAGATTAGTTTTCCTAAAACAGCGCTTTCACATCCAACTTCTCACTCAGAATCTTTCAGTGGCTCGTCAATGCCAGAGGAGAACAGCCACAGTTCTTAATCTGGTATTCAAGGCTCTACCCAATCAATCTTCCAAAACGAAGATCACCTCTCTCCCCCAGGAATGCCCTGCTTGTTCCTATCTCTGAGATTTTACTTAAGCTGTTTCCCTTTCCCCATTCTGAAAAGACCTTTCTTGCCTCTTCAAATACACAAATTCTAATTATTCTTCAAGACCCCAATTAAAATTGTCCTTCCCTTTCCCCAAATCCAACAGCCCTCTCCCTTCTTAGAACTCCTGTAGCTGTAATTTCCAGGACCACCCACTTTTCCTGCACACACGGAACCTCAGCACTTGAGCTTCTGTCTTATCCATGTTACCGCCTCAGGAAGACCAGAAATGTAATCGCAAGGCCACGCTTTATTCTTCTGCACATTCTCATGTTTGTTTGCTTTGTTTGGTTGGGTTTTATTGAAATTTTTATTGGGTTAACAAATACATAACACGAAATTCCCATTTTAAGTGTAAATTCAGTGGTATTAATTACATTCAGTGTTGTGCTACCATCACCATCTCCTAGTACCAAAACTTCTTCAAAGCCCAAAAGGGAAACTCTGCACCCATGAAGCAAGAACTCCCCATTCTCCCTCCTCCAGCCTCTAACTACTTTCTGTCTCTATGAACTTGCTTATTCAAGATATTTCAAATAAGTAGAATCAAACGATATCTGTTCTTTTGTTTCTGTCTTATCTCACTCAATCTGATGTCTTCAATGTTTATCCATGTTGTAGCATGTATCAGAACTTCATTACTTTTTATGGCTGAGAAATATTTCATTGTATGAGTACACCCCATTTTGTTTATCCATTCATCTGTTGATGGACATTTCGGTTTTTTCCACTGTTTGGCTATTTTAAATAATACTGCTATGAACATTGTTGTATAAATTATCTACTTGAGTCCCTGCTTTCAATTCTTTTAGGAACATATATCAGAGTGGAACTGCCAGGCCATATGGTAATTCTATGTTTAACTGTCTAAGGAACTGCCAAATTGCTTTCCACAGTGGTTACACCATTTTATATTCCCACCATCAGTACACGAGTGTTCCAATTTCCCTACATCTTCATCAACACTTGTTATTCTTCCTTTTTTTTATATATAACAGCCATCTTCATGGGTGTGAAGTAGTATCTCATTGTGGTTTTGATTTGCATTTCCCTAATGGCCAAAGATGTTGAACATATTTTCATGCGCTTATTGGCCTTTTGTATATCTTCACTGGAGAAATGTCTATTTAATTCCTTTGACCGTTTTTTAATTGAGTTGTCTTTTTGTGTTGAATTGTAAGAATCATTTGTATAGTTTGGATATTAAAACCTTAATGGATACATGATTTCCAAATATTTTCTTTCGTTCTTTAGGTTGTCTTTTTTTTTCTCAATCATATACTTAGATGCACAAAAGTTTTTAATTTTAATTAAGTTCAATTTATCTATTTGTTGTTGTTGCTGCTGCTATAAGGTTCTAAAGATTTTTCCTCTGTTTTCTTCTGAGTTTTATGGTTTTAGCTTGTATTTAAATTGTTGATCCATTTTGAGTTAATTTTTATACTTAGAGTGAGGTAGGGGTCCAAGTTCATTTTCTGCATGTGAATATCCAGTTATCTCAGCACCATTTGTTGAAGAGACTATTCTTTCCCCATTGAGGCCATAAATGTGAGAGTTTATCTATGGACTCTCAATTCCATTCCATTGGTGTATATCTTTATCCTTAACCAGTGCCACACTGTATTGATTACTGTAGCTTTGTAGTAAGTTTTGAAATCAAGAAGTGTGAGTCCTATAACTTTGTTCTTTTTTTTTTTTTTTTTTTTTTTTTTTTTTAATGATTTTGGTTATTCAGGGCCCCTTGCATTTCCATATAAACTTGAGGAATGGCTTTTCCAGTTGTGCAAAAATTTCTGTTGGAATTTTTTAAAAATTATTAGAGCATTTGTTGATTTACAGAAAATCATGCAGAAAATATAGCTTTCCCCTATAACCCCACCCCCACACACAAGTTTAGGATGCTGGGATTTCTATCAGGATTGTATTGAATCTGTAGATCACTTTGGCTAGTGTTATAGATTGAATCATGTCCCCATAAAGACGTGTTCAAGTCCTAACTCCCAGTCCCACGGATGTGAACCCATTTGTAAATAGGATCTGTGGCGAAGGTAAGGTCACACTGCATTAGTGTGGGCCTTAATCCACATGACTGCAGTCTTTACCAGCAGAGGAAACTTGGACACAATTTCAGAAGGAGTCGGAAGGAGATAGATGGTCGTGTGATGAAGGTAGGTACTGAGCTATGGATTGCTGGGAAGCCACCATCAGAACACTACAGGCTTCTTAGAAATCTCCATTTTGACTTCTAGCCTCCAAAACTGTGCGGCAATAATTTCCTGTTGTTTCAGCCAACTTGTCTGTAGTATTTTGTTATAGCAGTTGAGGCAAACTAAGGCAGTGTTATTGAAATCTTTACAACATGAAATCCTCCTAGCCATGAATATGGGATATCTTTCCATTTATTTAGATCTCCTTCAATTTCTTTCATCATGCTTTATAGTTTTCAGTGCATGTCTTTCATATCCTTAAATTTATTCCTAAATATTTTATTCTTTTAGAAGCTATTATAAATGGAATTGCTTTCTTAAATTCCTTTTTGGATTGCTCATTGTTGGTGTATAGAAACACAACTGATTTTTTTGTGTGTATTGATCTTATACCCTACAAATTTCCTAAAATTTTTATTAGCCATTATAATTTTTTGTGGATTTTTTGGCATTTTCTCTATGTAGGACGATGTCATCTGTAAATAGAGATAGTTTCCCTTCTTCCTTTCCAGTCTGGATGCCTTTCTAGCCTAAAAGCTCTGGCTAAAGCTTCCGGTACAATGTTGGATAGCAGTTGTGACAGGGGGCATCCTGTTTTGCCTCTGACATTAGGGTCAGCTTTCAGTCTCTCATCATTGAGTAAGACATTAGCTGTGGAGTTATTATCATATTGAGGAAGTTCTCTTCTATTCCTAGTGTTCTCGGTGCCTATATCAAGAAAGGGTGCTGGATTTTGCCAAATGCCTTTTCTGTGTCAAATGAGGGATCGTGTGGTGTTGTTTTTTTTGCCCTCAGTCTATTCATGTGATATTGATTGATTTTCTTATGTTGAACCACTTTGCATTCCTGTGATAAATCCCACTTGGTTATGGTGTATAATCCTTTTAATGTGCATATTAGTCAGGATTCTCTAGGGAAACAGAACCTACAGGAGATATCTGTAAATAGTATGAGATGTTATAAAATTGTCTCACATGACCATGGGGATGCACAAGTCCAAATTCTGTGGGGCAGACTGCAAGCCAGGGGCTCTGATGAAGGTCCTCAGTGAGTTCCCAGGAGACATTGGCTGTCTGAAGTAGAGCTGGGAATTCTCTCTCTGAATGCTGAAACACTTCTCCTTTTAAGGCCTTCAACTGGTTGGATGAGACGTCACTCATTGCTGACGGCAAGATCCTCAGTTGATTGTAGATGTAACCAGCCATCTGTGCAATAACTCACTGATGATTAAAGTCCATGGAATGTCCTTCTATTACAATTAGCCCAGGGCTTCCTTGAACAGTCAACTGGGCACTCATGTGTAACCATCACAATGTGATGTTGGATTCGGTTTGCTATTATTTTGTTGAAGATTTTTGCATGTATATTCACAAGGGGCATTGTTGGTGTATAATTTCCTCTTTTTGTCATGTCATTATCTTACTTTGGTATCAGAGTAATGCTGGCCTCATAGAGTGAGTAGGAGGTTTTCCTGCCTCTTTAATTTTTGGGAAGAGTTTGAGAAGTATTGGTGATAATCCTTTTTTGAATGTTTGGTAAAATCCACCAATGAAGCCATCTGGTCTGGATTTTTCTTTGTTTGGAGGTTTTTGATTACTGATTCAATCCCTTTCTTGTTCCTGGTCTGTTGAGATTTTCTATTTCTTCCTTAGTCAGTTTAGATAATTTGTGGGCTTTCAGGCTTGACTTAATCCTTTTTTTTTTTTTTTTTTTAATTTTTTATTCTGTTAACATACACACAACCAAAAATTTCCCTTTTGTAAATTACAATAGTTGTAGGTTTGTTTGACTTAATCCTTTACAAGTTTACATCATCAAATCTGATTCTCCCACAACAAATTTTACTGATAAAGACATGGATGCAAAGCTGCTCAGAGATTTGCCTGGCATCCCATGGCTAACAGCTTCTGGACCCAATGCAGAATCCAGAGCACTCTTCTGATAGAAGAGATGGATTTGGGGTCTGTCTGACGTGAGTTGAAGTCCCATTTTGCCACTTAAACTGTGTGATCTTGGAAGTTATTCAACCTCACCCAGCCTTGGTTTCCCCTCTGTAAAAGGGGCTACACACTGATCCTCCACAGAGATATTGTGAGGATTGACTGAGAGTTTGCCAATGGCCTTGTGCTCAGTGGGTTCTGAATAAAAGAAAGATTCCTTCCCCCCTGCATTCTCTCCGTCACCTGCAGCCCATGTCAAAGAGTCGTCCAGGAGGCGGGTTAGAGGCCTTCCGAGCAAGCGGGAGGGGAGTCGGCTTAGCCTGACCTTCCTCAGCTGTCCACACTGGCCTCTCCCTAACAGGTTTTGGCTGCCTGGAGGGTTTAATAGGGCCGGAGAAGGGACTTCAAGATGACTCTCATGAAAGCTGTTTTCCTTGTGATTAAGTTGTGTTTGCCTATTAACTATGCGGTAAACAAACCCTCAGCTCCCGCCCGCCCGAGGGCTACGGGGCAGCCGTGGTAATTAGGACCTGGAGGTGGCGGCCTGGCCCGGCTGCGGGACACGCGGCCAAGAAGGCCGAGCTGGCTATCAGCTCTGATGCCACGCGGCGCGGGGTCGTGGGGGCCGGCTGTTTGCTGCGCCTGGGCCGGGGCCTGGCCGGGCTGCCCCGCAGGGCCCTCGGCGCCCTCGGGGCTGCGCAGGGGGAGGCAGGCCAAGCAGGCCTCGGCCCGCACTGGGCTCCTCTGCCCCCCCAAGCCCTCGCCGCGGCCCCAGCCTGGCCAGGAGGAAAGCCCCTTCCCCACGAGGGGCCGGGGAGCGCTAGGATCCTCTCCTCTGCACCTACCAGGCCTGAACTGAGACACTCAGTCCCCAAGAAACAAGGCTGCCAGGGGAGCAGACGGCTGGGGGGGCCTTGCCGGGAAGTTCCTCCCCGCCAGGGCAGGACCTGGGAAGAAACCCAAACCCGGGCTGCTCCCACGGGGACTGGCTGCCCCTCCCCCGGGGCAATCACTGTCAAACGGGATTTATTTGAAACATCTTCTAATCCCTGTAGCCAGTGGGGGGTGGGGGGTGTTGCGGGGAGAGGAGCGTGTGTGTTTAATCCCTCGCGGTTAAGTAAGGGTTCACAAGCGCCTGAGCTCAGGAGAGACAGACGCACACCCACGAGCTCGGTAGATGGCAGCGGAGCCGGGCGGGCTGTGCACAGGCAGCCCGGGGTGGGAGTCACGAGTGCAGACGGGGCAGCTTCGCGAGCAACTGCTTAGAGACTCCCGTGAAAACCCGTCCCTCTCCTTCCTAGTAAGGGGATGTGATTTCGAGCCTCAGGGGGGCTGTGGCCAGAGCATTCCTTATTAGGTCAGGCCCCTGGGGCTCCCGTTAAATGCTCAGAGACTGGGGGCAATTATGCAAGATGTCAACTGTGGGTAATGCTGGGGGTGGCAATACACGAGAATGGGATTTTCTTCTTGGTATTTTTCTACAGTTCACGAATTCCTACAAATAAAAAACAATATTAGGTATTGTAAAAATAAATAAACGAAGGAATGAACAAATCCAAGCAGGTCTGCGTGCACATAGGTGTAGCTCCTATTTAGAAAACGCTTCCACTCCTAAAGACAGGGCTGATGCCAGCCACCCCAGGCAGCTGGCTATGTGCTCACTTCCTGTGTGTCTCGGGCTTGTTTTACTCTCTGCTTCCTTTTCTCTTTTAGGGTATTTGAAGAATGAAAAGCAAGAGGCAATGTATCCACCAGGGAGAGTGGAGAGTGGGGGGAAGAGGCTCAAGAGTGTAGAAGAAGGAGACGAAAGCCAGACGTGAACAGAAAGAGGAGAGAGAGGGGCTCACGGCACCAGGGACCACCGTTTACCTTTAAAAGTGGCCTCCTGGGGGGCGGATGTGGCTCAAATGCTTGGGCCTCCGTCTCCCATATGGAGGGACCTGGGTTCGATCCCCAGGACCTCCTGGTAAAAATAAAGAAAAGTATAGAAGGCATGTGGGCCCCCAGGCCCCCGAAGCAGGCGCGTTGTCAGGGCCCACGCGTGGGCGCGCTGTCAGGGCCCAATGAGGAGCAGCCCCAGGCCCCGCAGGCGGGCGAGCCCCCAGGCCCCACGTGCGGGCGTGCCAGGCCCTGCCAAGCCACGTGGCAAGATGATGACGAAACAGGAGAGAGATACAGGGGAGAGCCAAGACGAGATGCACCAAAAAATCAGGAACTGAGGTGGCACAGGGGGCAGAACACCTCTCTCCCACATTGGAGCTTCCCAGGATCGAATCCCACTGAAGACAGGAGGAGAAGGATAAGAAGAGAGGGCAGGAAACAGACATAGAGAATTGCCCAGTGAATGGACACAAAAACAGCAAAAAACGGGGGGGGGGGGGGGCA